>JALMGF010000011.1:16830000-16837500 GCA_023333645.1 Sceloporus occidentalis | reverse complement strand
TTGTCAAGTATATGGAAATGAGAGGGAAACAATAAAGCTACAATACTTAGCATTTAAAGAGTATTGTTAAGCTCGACATCCACCGCCAAGGTATGAGAGACCCTCTGGGCAGTGTTAATGCTTAACAAATCAGAACAATAATGGAGCAAACTCTCTGGTCCGTCCTTAACAAGCTTCATTCTCCGCTGTATTGTCGAATAGAGTCTTGCTAAGGAAACTTTGTTACTGGTATTTTATATGTCCAAATTATCTTTTTACCTCTCTCATGGGAAGTACATGCTTTAAGATAAATTACATGGTGTGCAGCCTTTAATAAACCGCGCCGATGTATTATAGGGGTAGTATCCCACTAGGAGTTGGCACTGCTTGGAATAGTAGATATTGATCTGTATGACAGCTCAGGAAGGAAGCTGATTTTATTTTCTTGCACTGAGATGCAGATAATCGCACATAATGAGAATCTTGATACATAGTGTATTTTATAATAACCTGCTAAGTTCTGCAAGCCTTCGGGGCATTGGAGGATATTATGTTGCCAAATGTTCTATATTTGAATCGTTATTTACATGGAATGGCTTGTGAATTACACAAGGAAAGAATTAGCATTAGATGTTGAATGCCATTAGATACTTCGAGGTAACAGAAAAACAACTCGTTATTCTTTTCGTGACGAGGGGCTCACATCTTACCTGGATCTTGACAATTCTAAGTTGGGTAATTAACATTTTAATTGTATTTCTCTGCTGAGTAGCTTCCTGACACTTTTTAAACATTGGTTGACGTGTTGTAAAACGGTCATTAAAGTAACATCTGCCATGACATTTTATTACTTACATAATTGGTACATAAAAAAGTGCACTGACAACAAAAAATAAGAAGATTTAAGAGGCAGCTGTGGGTATTTACTAATGGGCTAATAATGTCTTGCTAGAACATGCTTCTTAAGGGGGAAACCGAGTCAGATCACGGACATGTCACTAGTCGCTGTACTGTTACCTTCTAAAGAATGGGCCAATAGGATAATTAAATGATGGTCCACAGTGCATTGCATTAGATCACCACCCCACCGTGTCCTAGGAACCAAATGGCCCCATGCTTAGATCATTACAGCTTAATCCACAATACAAGTTCAGACAACTGTCGTCTACTGCATAACCTTGTAATTATTGTTGTGGACCCTAATAAAATATTCCCCTTTTGTGCAGGACCCAAAGTAGGTAATATCAGTAATTTTTCTATGACATCACAAAAACACTTTTTCATTGTGGCACTCTTAAAAAATCTAATCACCCATTCTGTTAGATGATAACCAGAGTAGTATCTTTTTACAGCTAAATGAATATCTCTTGTAAAGTATGCTTCATTTATTTTTTTTTACCACGTGGTGTTACTTGTGTATTTGCTGCCATCACATTTCATGCTTCCCACATGCTTCTAGAATTTGTTAAATCTTCCCATATCTTACATTCCGGTTTTTGGCATTCAAATTATATCTTACAATCAAAATTTCAGGTCCCATCCTGCTGCGGTCCTTTTTAAATTCAATGAGAATGCATTGCTGAACTGATCATTAATGTCAATGTAAGAATTTAAGATTCTCCCATATGGTTATAACAAAGCAGAACAGGGTGTTTCAAGAATTTTAACATTTCCATACCCTGACTTATGTATTTAATTTACAGAATTTCTAGACTCAACTAATACATTGTTACACAAAGTTCACTAACACCGCTAACAATGTGTACAGTAATTTAGAATACGTAAAGGCACGAGTCAGCCTTTCATTCATTTGGAAAGTGGCAATAAATCAGATCCATACACACGTCGTTATTAATAATGTTAAATATTGTAAAACCTGTTAAAAAAAGAACACCGAGCACTTCTATGTTACTATTTAGCGTACTTTCCCTAATGAGTTTTTGTTAATGCTGTATTGTAAGTTTTGTTTTGCAGGATTTGCGTAATGTTATTTCCGCACAAATTATATACTTTTGTACACAATAAAACATGACATTTTAATGGAAGAGAGTTAGAATTGTCCTGTAATTGTTAGGAAGGAGGCTGCTTGGTAAGGGAAATACAATTTCTACAAAGTTAGATGGGTCTGAGCGAAGAAAGAAAACGGCGTCTTACACTCGTGGAACATCTAAACCACATGAGTTTAAATATTAATGAGCATTTTATGAATCACCAGGAACATATATCGCCCCTTTGAGCAGGGAAATGCCATGCTTTTATGGCTGGTGCTTCATCTCCAGAATAATAGAGCCCAAAATCATAAACTCTTAATTAATACACTTCAGAATTGAAGTATTTTATTGTACAGATCCTAATTAAACATAATGGATAGCACTTTCTGAAAAGACTTCTACGACAGCTCAAAGACCAGTGCTTTCCTACCATACGTTATGCATTATTAGATAAAATTACTTTTTTTAGCCAACTATTTACAGTAACCATTTTTTGGATTCTCATTAGTGAACAGCACCATGGCTTATTCCAAGTCAACGCATTAAAATAGTCAGAAAACAGTATGTAATGTAACGTTTGCTCCAATATATTCCACAACTTGTCCAATGGGCACATTTACTGCATCACTTTAGATATGTTTCCAGAGAAAGAGAAGTCGCTGCTTATGGTTCCACGTATGGCAGGATGCATTTGCTCTCAGTAGTAAGTTGAGGGGAATGCTTATGTTTGTCATTGCAGAAACTTATATATCATCCTATACTGAAAATATCATGTAATATACATATACTTGTCTACAAGGTCAGGGGGAAAGTATCCTGTCCTCTGAACTAGCCACGCTCTACTATGCAGTGGGAGCAACGATAAAGTAGATAGCTATAGCAGACCACCATAGGATAAATGTACTGATTAAAAGGGAGATCTTTGATCTCCCTAAATGGTGTAGTAGGGTACTTAGAGCCTGATGGCACCAGAGAGAACTCACATAAACACACCAGTAGATGTATTATATCAAGTTACCTATGCATTATATGGAGTCTGTTCAGCTATTTGTGTAGTAGAAGCTCAGCGGGTCAACATTTTTACTTCTTGCTGCTATTCTCTTGGGGGGTATAGGCCCCATAGTTTAAAACCAAAATCTTATCGAAATGTTAGTTCCTAATATTACACTGAAATTGTTTTTTTTTTTCCAAATGGCTACTCATCAGGTTAATACTTGAATCTAAGAAGAGATCAAGGACTGATTAAGGTCTTTAAAGCAGGAAAAAATGGTCCGACTAGGTGGGCCCAATGGTTCTTATCTTCCATCAAATTCTATGTTTCTATGCATCATATTGATGTTACTTTATGTATACAAACATATAGTCTCTGGTGCATTGCATGTTAGCGCCTAATGACATGTATACAATCCATTCTGCTTAAAATACAGTAGCCTCCTATGAATTTGCATCTAAAACATTTCACAGTCTTATCTGCTTCCAGAAGCATCCACAATGCATAGAATTCATGGAAAATGTTAGGAATCATTTAAATATTGTTCTAATTGTATTTTTTTTTTTCTATATTCTTCTCTGCAAACTGAGGTATCTCCATTTATCCAACCAAGGATGTATTAACCCATACATACAGTATATTCATTTATAATTGTGACAAAGGTTGTTTTTTTTAACATTATTTAAATTTCATAATTATGACACAACATTGTATAGCCATTTTTTCCATCATGGACAACTTATTTAAAATTTGACATAATTAATATTATTTAACCCTGCAACTTTAACATTGTTTTTTTTCTTCAATTATAGTAAATAGATTATCTATAGATAGATAATATTCTTTCATTACCACAGGTAGCTTTTTCTTTAAGTATCTCATCAGTTCTCCCTTATCCTTCAGTAACCTAAAGTGGTAACATTCTGTTTCACTTATGAAGTTTCTTTAACTTCCTCAGAGAACACCCTAATCTTTTTAGTACTCTTAAAACGTAACATAGGAAGCTGTTGGCAAGGATTATATTAACAAGATGAAACAAAGAGACTTTAGTACAAACTCAGACTTATGTCTAAGATTTTTATTAATAAAAGCATTGTTGGTGTTTCGGCTCATATGGTATAAATCAAACTTAAAAATTAGACAACTGCGGTAGTTACAGAAAGACTAATGTGTATTTCTTTTCAGGAATTATGCTATAATATTTTGTATGCTTCAGAATGGGCAGGGTTGCTTGGTCTAAAAAAAGCATTTGGAAATAAAATTGAGTTTGCTAATCAACAATGCTTTCATGGGAACTTAAAGGACACATATGTGATTTAGATTTCTTTTGTTTACTGCATCTTTGTTTTTGGTCTATAAGTAGTTATATATATATTCCAAGTAATTTAGGTTGCTGGAACTGGTTATCACCTTCTTCCAGGTGACAATCCAAATGCACAGTGGTATGTTTGTGGACACAAACTTGATGGTCCTCTTGAGTTATGATGTCCTCATACCTGGGAACTTTCCAGGGCAGATTACCTGGAGCTCTTCTTCTTCTTGGGGCTTTGGCTTTGCGAGGGGCTCAAGGATAGTCTGCTGTGTAAGCAGGGCACAGAAGCCCCAGCTTTGGGTAGGTGGGATAATGGATTTGGCCAAACATCAACCCAACCAATCCACCCATCGCCAGGAGAATGAGAAAAAGACTCATTGACCAAATCCCTAAGACTCCAGTTCAAACCCAAAGTTCTCAGGTCTGGATGTCTTACTCAAATGAGTTGTGAAGCCATTGTGTACTTATTGTGAAGACATTGTGTACTTATCTGTGAGTAGTGTATGACAAAATGAACCAGATGTATTGGTAGGAAATTACCGTAAGCATACAGAACTACACTGTGGTGCAAAAAAAGGAAGCATTTTTGTCACAAAAAGATCTAGGAAGATATAGAGCAGAAAGATATAGAGCAGAACTAGTGGAATTTATTTTTTGAATACAACAATAATTTAGCGTTTTTGTCACTTGCATTAGGGCACTACAGTTCAGCATAATTCACCAAAGTCTGTAAAACCATTTGATATGCTATTTAGTTTTACATACCTATTAAAGTTGCCATATTAATGATATAACATAGTTCTAGTAGCTTATAAAATAGCATTTTTATTATACAGTCCATAGCCGGATAATTTATAGCAATGTTTTATGTCCTAAAGAGATTGCAAACTTTAACAAATAATTTGTGTGAATAATACAGCACACTGAGTGTGTATATATAAAGAGGAGGTTTAACGTTATATTTAAAATCATGTTTTCCTTAGTAAATTCTCCCCCTAGTGGCAATCCTAGGTTTCCAGCATCACAAACACAACAAAATCAACCAAACTAATTTGGTCTGTTAGTAAAAAGTCACTACAGCCTCCGACACAGAACACCAGCGTATGACCTTATCAACGTTCCCCTAGTCCTTAGACATCTAGACATTCTTATACCACTGCCTGCATAACTCTTTGAAAACATATATTAAATAAATCTTAATAAAGTATATAACTAGATAAAATATGGACTATTCATAATAGCACCCTGCATTGTATACAAAATAATAATAATAATAATAATAATAATATTCATGACATGTCTCCGACAGGTGAATTGCATTAGACATCTAGGGTTAGGCTTTTTTTTTTTGAAACCATGTGAATTTGCTTACATGTAGACATTGCATTGCCTTTAGTAATGGGCTTATTTGTATTAAGGATTTAATATTCCATTAAAACAGAGGCGGCTGTTGTAGCAACTCCTGGCTGGTTGCTACTGTAATTTGTTTCTCCTCTATGGAGTCACACAGGTCGGTCTCCAAGATAAATACCTCAAGCCTCAATCTTAGTATGAGATAGTGTATGTTCCTCTTACTTCTGCACATCGGTTAAGAGGAGTCTGAATGCTGAATGTGATGATAGTTATCATTCTTGAGCCTGTATGTGCTAAAACGGTATCCGTTGATCACTTATCATGCGCAACATACTTGGTGATAAAGCTTATCATATCATACCTTACTACATTGTTCTAAACAATAAAATCCAGGAGTCTGTTCAGAAAAGTCTGAATATATCAAAATCTCAACGTTCAATATATCAAGAGAAGCTTCTGCAGAAGACCACCACCAAGAAGGAAGGTGTATTCACTAACTTGGGAGTTTAGGAGAACTTGCATTATGCAAGACAAACCCAGGACTGTCCCTATTTAATTCATAGGTATTATTATTATTTATTGTTTAATATAGCGCCATTATATTCTGTAGCGCTGTACAATGGGTAAGCAGGAAATAACCTGTAGTACATAACATAACAACAACAGGTGAGGAGGGCCCTGCTCAAATGAGCTTACGATCTAGAGCAGCAGTTATCAACCTGTGAGTCGCGACCCCCTTTCACAGGGGTCGCCTAAGACCATCGGAAAACACATATTTCACAATATATATTACATAATTTTATGGTTGTTATTAAAGGGTCTCGGCATTAGGAAGGTTGAAAACCACTGATCTAGAGGGTAATTTTGATACTGCATTATGTTATTATTAATTTTAAGAAGTCTTTATTTCTTAACTCATCCAGCAAATGAAGTCAAAGTATCGGAAAGTATCGTGCATAATGTTATAAGATAAGAAAGCAACGTATATTTCATGAATTTTCATAAGCTTTGAGACACTAATGATGAAGAAAAGGACTTCTTTCCTCTAATTTACCCTTTTAAAGAAGATTTAATGAATGCTTAAGTGTTTGTGATTGGAATTATTCTAATAATGTAATTTATTTTTGTGCTGCAGAATAATAAAAATACAAGATTTACTGTTATATAATAAATGTACCTTATTAGCCCGATATGTTGTGCCGTATATTAGGAGAAATGATATGTGTACACTGGCGTCTAACTTTTTTTGCTTTGGCTAATCATTGTAGTTCGTTATAGGGTATTTGTTCTATAATCCTTCTCGATATATTATAGCGAGAGGTGGACTGGTGAGGTAGGGCACATTGGATGTAGAGAATATGTAGTACGGGTCTACTTTTGACATCTGCTAGAGATCTAAGCGCAGGCTAACCTGGTTAACTGGAAACCCATGGAAATGCAATGATTACTTTCGGTGGCTACACCTGCCAACCTCTCTACAAGATTTATCCCGGCCCGGACTGGCATTGGTCATTTACCTTTACTGTCGTTCATGGAATATATCCAGTTCATTAGCATCTGGTGGCTGGATACACACAGCCATTCGCCACTAGAGCGTAAGAGACACATGTACATAATTTATCGCCAGGACTGATTGTATTGCCCAGTCCTGCCCTGGATGTATCAACTTGGCTTGATGAGAACCTTCACCATGTAGGCTATGTAAACGAACATCCTGAAAGAATCGTACCTGGGAATTCTTTAGGCTTTCCTATGAGGCACCTCAATTTTTTAATCACCCCCCATACCTTAGCCTTTACGCTATTCATATCCCTCCTCTTTTATAATGTATATGGGGTTAACTAAGCCCCACATGACTCCCATATGGAGCAAAA
>JALMGF010000011.1:11087500-11270000 GCA_023333645.1 Sceloporus occidentalis | reverse complement strand
GTAAAAACTACCAAAAAAGGTTGTCCCTAGCGTGGGAAATCCCCAGGGTATTGACACAGCAGTGCATGTACTATCCATCTAAGAACCATAAACACTGTTGGTGTTATATATACAGTTTTCATTTGTTTCAAAACATAATGTAATCTTCATGTAATCATTCTGTCCAGGAAGTGCATTGCGGCAAAATCCGTAACGTATCTAAGCACTGTTTCACAAGAGGAAATGTTTTTTATGGAAATTAGACTTTTGTTTCTATAACAAGAATTACATTTTATACTAGAAATGTAATTGATTTTGCCATTTAGGTTCCTTTATTGTTTTCGAAGCCTTCAAAAAGAGAGATATTGCCAAACTATGTCAATGCATTATGCTGGGATACAGATACTTGTTACTGAAATTACAGCTCACTATCAAGTTCTAAATCTGTGCACATTGCAGTGACTCCTGCTGTCGGTTCAAGGTAGTTACCATCCAACTAGTGCAAAGAATTCAAATTCACTCGGCTAGGCAACCAGTGGCCGTCCAGCAAATATAAAAGCAAACGGTTTATAAACTATTTCAGAATCATTGGGGTTGTAGCCCAACAAAAAACAAAGTTATGTTGATTTCCTCCATCCACACTAGTAAAATTAAATATAATGCAGTGGGAATAAATTCGACTTATTATAAAGTTTCCACGTGAACAAGTATGACACGGTATGGACAGATGATCTGTGTCTCCATTGTGTTATCCTTCCTGATATCACATAAGTTGCCGACAGTGGCTGTAAGAGAATGCTTACAAGACAAATACATTTCTTGCTTTCTTGTGAAGCAACCAGTGAGTGCTGGAACATGCTTCAAAGGTATGGATGCTGGAGCTCATTAGCGGTGAAACTGACTAGTGAAACTTATTAAGGTTCCTACCATGTGGAATGAATGAGTCTTTAAATCTAATCCTTAACGGTCATTTTCTAAAAGGAAAACTCAAAGTCCTAAGAAGTCCCTGACTAAATACAAGTTAACTAGGCCAGAGTCCTAAACATTATGCACTGTGGCTTCATTCCTTCTAGTCCATTCCTTAATATCCTTTCTAATTAGTGAAGGCACTAGTGAAGTCACTTATAAGGATATTGAGGGATGGACTACATGCACATGAGAGCATGCATATGTATGTGTAAGTGTGTGTTAGCATGAGTGTATAAATGTGTGTGTTTAGTGTGTAGGGCATGTTAGTGTTGGTATGTGTAATCTTGAGTGTTTATGTGTGAATTATGTGGGCCAGTGCATATTTGAGTTACCAGGAGGGCACAAGGGGCTATTTGGGCCCTGGGACAGAAAGTACCAGATAGGAAATTGTTTTAGAATGATTATCATCATCATATCGTGCAGCTTGTAGGTGAAAGGAGAAGTGGCAAGATGTTCTTCTCTTCTTGAAATTACACAAATAACAAGATTTCTCTGAAACATGTGCGTGTTTTCAATATATGTGGAAATAAATCTATTCTTAAACAAAAAAACCCATAAAATGTTAAATTCCTGAAAATGTAGATATGTAAATGCTACTAAAGATAAATGTAACCCCCTGAGTCCTGATGGTCAGGGCACATTTCCCCTACAGACTGGGCCACTTTTAGGAATTATTGCATAATTATTCAGAAGAAGCAATGTATACATAAAAAAGCTATATATTATTCAAATATAATGCTCATTGATCTTATTATTATTATGGCTGCTGACGATGAAAGTTATAATCCACAAAAGCTGGTTATCCCATTTTTTATTCGGAAGCCTAAACTACTAAGCTATTTCCTGCGAATCAGTTATTCATTTTTTTAGCCAATTTTTTTTTTTTTTTTTGAATAGAGGGTTTCCTGTGGTCACAGAGATTGATCCCTGCATGTTGTGTTAGTATGTGTTGCCTCCTGAGATCACAATCTGGATCTGCAAGGTCTTGGTAGATACATACGAAATTACAAGTGTAACACAAAAAGCTGAATGTAAAGTGTATGGACAAAATACTATACATAGGACCCCATATCGAAAGGATTACAGGAGTGTAACAAGGGGGCTATACACACTGCATCTTCATCTTCCTACACACACCTGGAGGTTTGTGAACTAACTGATATCGCTCTAGAGTTAGCCCATTTCAGTGTGTATCTGTTTTATCCCTACATGAATTTTGCCTTTAATTTGATAACTGTTGATGAATTAGTTGTAGTCTGAACTTTTGAACTTGTGTCTAACTTTATTGGGGGCAATTAAGACACATAACCATCTCCAGGCAGAGAGATCAATATTTAGTTAGAGCTCTCTAGGGAGGGCACAGGACACGTCCCATGAAGTGCCAACTCCAAATAAGTGTCCCGAAGAAAGGATTGCAGGAGTTTACCAAGGAGGTAACCCACGGACAACACTCCAATCAACAACTCCTCATTATTATGCTATTGTGCATGCTGCATTTTTGCGTGTGTTCCTTGCCTATCTATACCTATCCAAATATCTACTCCCTCTCTTACCAGCATTTATCACCTCATCTCATGTGCATACAATATACCATTTCTACTACTAACATTAATTCAAATATGACAATACTCCTATTCTTGGTAACGCTTCTGTCACTCCATTCATGTTCCCATCTTTTCTGAACACTGGTGGAATCATCAGGGTCGCGGGTATTGACATGTCCCATTCATTTCCCATTTGAATAGGGGTGTTTCCACAATGTCAGGTAGCCAAAGCCCACAAGTTCCATTGTGGCATGTTGAAAGAGTATAACTGGCTATCGCTAGAATCTATGTGCGCCCTTCACCTCTCCAGTCTTGTGTTTAAGAGCTTCTCTGGGAAGTTCCTGCCCTACCTGAATAAAATGCTCTTCCCAGTTGTTCCCACCTCTTATATCCTTTGATCCAGTACCAGCACTTACTTAATATTTCACAATACAAAAACAAATGGTTTTCCTAGAGAGCACCACAGCTGAGGAATAGCCCCCCGGAAACTATCAAATCTTCCTTCAGTCTAAAATTCCTTCAAAGATCTCTGTTAATATACCTCAATACAGAATGAACCTGTAATCATGGTTGATTATGTTGTTCTATGTTAAATTTGTACATTTGTATTTTAATAGTATTTTGTAATTTTAATATTATACTACAAACTATTGTAACAAAACAATGTTCGCAAACCCAGGACAAACTGGAAAATGAGCTTGAAGCTTCAGCTTGTAGGTGAAAGGACAGGTGACAATACATTCTTCTTTATTTCAAATCAACAAATGCATGAGATTTCCCTGGAAAAAATGGTAAAATGTTCAGTATCTGAAAATGTAGATGGTTATATTTGTTAGCAAAGATAAGCCTGACTCTTTTTGCGTTGGACACATTTATTCCTCTGCAAGGACGAACCATTTTTCTTAGAAAAAAGTTTTACTTTAATTACATTTTGGTAACAGCCAGGTATAGTTCACGCTTTAGCTATGAAACCTATTTTTTCAGGCTATGTTAATCTATTCATAGATAATTAATTTACCTATGTGTTGCCAACCATGTTTTACATGACATGAGATATTACAGAAAAAAATATTTCCAAATAATTTTCAAACCAAATAGTACAAGTAATGAAATGTAAATACATTTCCTAAAGCTCCCACATCCTTAATACGTGTATTCAATAGATGTGGTTGTACATACATGTAGATTTCCTATGTACCACATGTAGCTGACAGCACAAAATATTTCGCAGGGTAGGCACAGGGTAGGATTCAAACTAATTATGCAGAAGACCAAAACATTGGTAGAAAGGACTCTTTTCTACAAATACAACTGCCATCAGATTCATCCTTGCTCTGGCTGAGTGTGATTAAAGTTGTAATCCACAAAAGTTTTTTACAAGGTAGCAAGTAGCCATGTTAGGCTGTCATCTCTATGGATTTTTCGTTTCCCTTTTTATTATCATAGAAGCTGTTGCTTTTTATGTTTCTTTGTTCTTGGGTTACCAGTTTGCTGTCATTTCCGATTACTCTTTTGCCTTTTGTCCTTTTTCCTCCTTACTAGTTTTTTTACGAATACAGTTACATGGTCCTTGGGGTTCCTCCTTCAAGGAGATGGATTTATGGAGTCGGTTTTAAGTAATACCCCCACAATCCCCAAAGAAAAATATATGTCCCTTAAGGACAAACAACAAATATGCCCTTATTCTTCAGTCTGGTTTCTGAGTGCTTCCTTTTTGGTTCTATTTATTAAGCAATCAATTACTCATGACTCGTGTGAAGGCAGTAGTGTGAAAAAAGATGAGTTTCAGGTCAGTGATCGCTGCAGAGTCAGTCCTTGGCCAAATAGTGCCCCAAGCAAGAAGCCCCTTTGTCATCTGCTACATGAATACACCATACTTTTGTACATTCAGAATGCCAATGTAGGCAATGGTCTCCTGCACATGTCCTTCACACATCCTTGTCAAATACCAAACAGACTTCTACACATTGGGGGTGTTCTATAATAACTGCCGGAGGTACCAAACAGCTGCCAGACTCACTTGGCACTAAGACCGACTCTTGATAACTGGGTAAAGGTACCAGTGGACTTCATCTACACCCATTATTATTGTGTTTAACCTATGAGCATTTATTAAATATATACATTTTGAAACCTAGTCTAAGGGGCCAAATTAAGTTACAACATACTAGAAATAGCCCTAACAAGTTTACTCAAGGACAAAAAGCATGGTTGTCCCTGACGAAGCCAAACATATTTAAGGCCCTATTATTTTCCTGGCTGTTAGCTCTAGGACTTTAGATGGGGATTTTCAAGGCATTGTCCTTTAATTAACACATTGCAGGCTAGACTAGTACAATTGTGGAATCCCAGCACTGACTCTCTCCCATTACAGGTTTATTATCTGGACGTGCTAACAGGTTTCCTTTACCGAGCATCTATTAGAGAGTGTAGAAATCCCACCCCCCTTCTGTTATTATTAAATCACTGGATTGTGGTGGAATCATTTTAGTTAGCGTTTGGATCTATTACAACCAATGATACTTTTAATCTGTTTTTTTGTGCAGCAATTTTTTTAATTATTTTGCTGTAGAATGATTTTTTTGGTAAGTTAGAGTGATTATTTATATTTTCCCCACTATGGGGTTTTATGGAATTTATGCTTTAAATTTGTGATAGGCTAACCTAAGGTTTTTTCTGCCAAATTAAGTTAGTCTATTAAAACTCTGGTCCATTTGTGTAAGTATAATGCAGCTAAATGTTTTATAGTGATTTTAAGTAATTTAGGAGCATGCCATTCTATTTGAACTCAGTTGTGCTCTGCTAAGAGGCTGATTGTACCCTTCAATGTGACTTGGCCTGGCTCAGGTGGAAAGGTGGGATGTGGTGGATTCAGTATTTAATATTGAAGAAAATCACTTTTTTACAGTTTTTTTCTTATGTTTACATCTATGATTTTTATCTATCCATAGAATTCCCAGACAAACATTAGATGGTGAGCATGACTTTTTGCAAGCTATATTTTTTCAAACTTTATATGCTGGGACTGTAGCTTTAATAACACACAGAGATTCCAAAACCACCCACAAAAGCCCATTTCATGTAGCTACTTTACCACTAACCTCTTCTAAAGTATGTTGTAAACCTGTACATTTGTTGCACTCCTTTTGCAGTTTTGCTTAGCATTATTTCCTTAGGATTGGTGCAACTTCTTAAAAATATACATACAATTTTAAAGAATTTAAAAAAACAAAACAAATAAAAAACACAATTTAATATCGGAAATATGCCCTGAGTACAGAAATACCCCACCTGCCTTGGTTTTTGTTTTGGAGAAGATTGAAGGACAGAAATGCTCCCTGATACCACAGTATACAATATTATTATTATTTATTTATTGTTTTATATAGCGCCATCAAATTCTGTAGCGCTGTACAAGGGGTAGACAGGACATAACAAGTAGGATTTAACATAACAAATTGACTTACAGAGACAACAGGTGAGGAGGGCCCGGCTCAAACAAGCTTACAATGTCTTCGCCTGTAAAGAGTACAGAGTGTTTGGTGGCTTTTTTTTAAGTACTTTTTTTACTTTACTAGGTAAAATTGGTTATAAACCCTTGATTTCTCTTTTAACTAGTGAATGCTACAATTTATTACTGTACATTAGTATATATGTGGTCAGAAGAGTTAGTACTCCTCAATCAGGTACATAAAAAGAGAATGCCAAGGATTCTGTTTTGGCATTCAAACACTTGCATATGTCCTGCTACATATTATATGATCCCAGGCAGGGAAAGAGAGAGAAAGGGGCGCGAGTGGTTTTCGCTTACCAAGCTGTCAGTACCCGCTCGGCGCCCCTCTCTCCTCTGCGGCGAGTCTCCCTGTTCGGTCTCGGTGCCGGCTTGTAATGCTGAGTGCCGGAAGATTTCCGGCGCTCAGGATTACAAGCCGGCACCGAGACCGAACAGGGAGACTCACCGCAGAGGATGGAGTGATTGTTCTGTGTGAAATGATGTCCTACCGGGGTGCAATATTTTTCTTCCTCATGGTTTTTGATGGAGCTTTTTCTTCCTCATGGTTTTTGATGGAGCTTCGGTGCAGGTTCATTCTAAGGTGCAGCTTAAGCCCAGTTTCTCCAATGTAGCACCCTTTGTCACATGCAGAACATTGTATCATGTACACCACGTTTGCCGATGTACATGAGTAAGAATCTTTGATGCTGTATGTTTTGTTGTTGTGACTGGCTGTGTAACCCGTAACCTCTATCATGTTGATTAGTATTGCTTCAGACCTGATGAAGGGAGGATAACTCTCGAAAGCTTGTCTTTTTAATATTATGTTAGTCCAATAAAAAAGGTATCACCGCATACTCTGCAATACTCTATTTTTTGACATTGTGTCTACTGAACTAATACGGCTTCACCCTTTTACATTATATATATATATATATATATATATATATATATATACCAAAGATGGGGAAAATATAAGTGCATGTCACATGTGTGCTCAATCATTAGCTCTATACGATTATACCCAGATATCAAATGTTTGAGGGGTGACAGCAGGTCTGATGCATTAAAGAAGTATGGATCCTTTCCCTAATTTTATGACCCACTTCAACCCTTGGTTGCTTTATGTTTGATGTGACATGACCATGTTAAAAAAATGAAGATAAATGTTTTCTCTTCTGAGTGTTAAACTCCTATGCCTAAACATCCAGTACCTGATAGCTGCTGGGTAGTTACCATTCATACTATACACAGGGTATAATCCAAACGTGCAACAATAAAACTATTAATTAATTTATTAATATATCAATAAGACTTGTATCTGAGGAATTATGAGCGATCAATAATAATCTACGATACATACTATAATGTTGGAAAATGTATTATGTAAAAAGCCAACACTGCAAATTCACTATCCTTACTTCTTATCTTTGCTTTTTCTTTTTTTTTTTGTTATCTTTTTCTTTCATGCACTCTTGTATTAGAATATCAGCATAATCCACTGTAGTCACAGAAATATAGAATTCTGTGTGTAGTAGGTATGATTTGAAATAGCAAGGTCAGTGGAGCTGTTCATCTTATCGGTGAAGGCTAAATGTGGGATGGAAAAAAGGAGACATAGCACATTTACGGTAGGTGGGACATAGTTAGTTCTCCTATAAAAGCCAAGGAACCTGACTGTGGTTCTCAGAGCTCTTGACACTTCTCACTTGAGTCTTAGCCACTCTCCAACCCAAACAGTCACCATGGTTCACTTTACAGCCGAAGAGCGTGCCGCCATCACATCCGTGTGGCAGAAGGTTGACATCAGCAAGGATGGCAGCGACACCCTGACCAGGTAATTGGAAGGCTGGTTTATACCTAGTTGAACTTCTGCATAAATATATATTTTTCTGAGTTAAATTTTAAGCATTGACTTATTATTATTATTAATATAACAACAACAATTTATTCAGTGGTTTATACCGTGAGTTTTGTTTCTAGAGTTTTTGTAGCAACTAATAGTGGCTAAAGATGTTTATTTTTATTATTATTTATTTTTTACTAATATATTAAAGTATACTAACTCCTAAATCAGGTATATAATTATTTTATTTAAAAACTCTTTTTCTATCACTCCAGGCTGCTCGTTGTCTACCCCTGGACCCAGAGGTATTTCAGCTCTTTCGGAAACCTGTCCAATGAAACCGCTATCTCTGGAAACGTTAAAGTGCAGGCCCATGGCAAGAAGGTTCTGGGTGCCATCGGTGGTGCCATCCAACACTTGGATGATGTCAAGGGCTCTCTCCGCGAACTCAGTGACACCCACGCCAACAAACTGCACGTGGACCCCGAGAACTTCAAGGTATATAATTATAATAATTACTTTGCAAATGTTTCCTCTGTGTTGGTAACCTTAAAATTGGTTATAACTATAAATGCACAGGTTGGGAATGACTGATAAACGGATTGGTGCTTTAGAGCTCTATAAAATTCAAATAATCCTAGTTTTACAAGTGAAGTAGGAGTAGGAAGGTAATTTTCTACATTATTAAATATTTAGTAAGCATGAAATTGAATTTGCAATGTTTCCTTTTGGGGCCAAATGCATTCCATCCAAGAAATCCAAGTTATTACTGAATACTTATTCCCTCTCCTATTGTTATTTTTTTGGAATGTAAATGATATAGATAGAATGCTTTCAAATTTGGTGAAATAATATGTACATTAGAATAATATAGTAATATTTAATGTATATGTATTTTTGTTTTACTTACAGCGTCTTGGAGAAGTGCTGGTGATTGTTCTGGCAGCCAAACTGCGATCCGCTTTCACCCCTCAGGTCCAGGCTGCCTGGGAGAAATTCATCGCTGTTCTGGTTGCTGGTCTGAGCCACGGATATCATTAAATTAACTGTTAAACATCTCATCTGAGGACGTGGATTAATATGTGTTCATATGGAAACATATCAATAAAATTTACTTTTACCTAAAATGATTGATCCTTAGTCACGTTGTAAAATAACGGTGTCATGGGTTTGCTATAAATAAGATTTACCTTCCTATGGCTTGGGTGTCTGATAAGTGTATGTTTCTTTTGGGGAAGGATAAATAGGGGTTTCAGAAAGGATAACATGTATGGTAGAACAAATATATTGGGCCATATTAATCAGGACAAAAATGGAGCAATCTTTGGCAAAATGGCTACATTTGGAGCAACCAACAGATCCATGTTCACATGGTCAGTCAAACAATTATACTTATTTGTACTCTTTTTTTCGTGTGTAGGGTACACACATGTGACAATTTACACTCTAGAATGTTGTGAGCTTCTTTTCTCTGGGATCTTCAAAGCCACATGGCCGTCCAGTGTGAAAATGCATAGAAGGCTCCTATGTATCAAAATGCCTGTTTAATTCGATCCCTGTACTATGGGTCTTAAATGCAACAATGGGGAAAACACATTCAAAATTCTAATAAATCCTGCTCAACATAAGCACTAACTCAGCAAATCGCATCTTATCTATGGTTAGGTGGCTACTTTACTTCCTGACAAAATTAAAGGGGTAGCAGAGGAATTATTAAACACTAATCTACACCAACCAGACAGGCCGAGAGACTCGCTGTTCCCACAGACATCTTATATTGCTGCCACCACTGTGAGGGATTTTGGGTAATCGTGTGCAAATTAGGTTAACAATGGTCACGTTTTTTTTTTGCCTCATTGTAAACCTAATTTGCAATTGCTTACCCAGAATCCCTTGCAGTGGTGGCAGCAATACAAGATTTCTGTGGGAACAGCGGGTCTCTGGGCCTGTCTGGTGGGTGCAGATTAGTGTTTAATAATGGAATTTTGGAATTTGATGCTGCTGGGACATAATAAAGGCCTTGCACCAGTTCAGTCCTGCAGTTAAGTAGTTACTAAACCAGATGTATGTGGATTACCATTGAGAGGGCCAGGTATATGTAAACCCAATAATAGGAATTCCCTGGAAGGCAAAATGAACCACAGGTCTGCCGTTCTCTCTTGTACTCCACGTCAGGGACCCTAAAGATCTTTAAATAGTGCTGCTGAACGTTACCCAGCATTACCCTGCCGATGGCGAACTATTATATGTGAAATATACTGTGCGCAATCCTGAGTTCTTTCCTACCACCAACCCCTGCATTCTGTCACAATGTGTATTTTGCAAGAAGGTATTGTGTTTGAAACCATATTCTTATATGTATATATATATATATATATATATATATATATATATATATATAAACATTTAAAGTATAAACACTAAAGTATAAAAAAGAGTGAAAATGAAACACATCGTTTTTTATTTTAGTAAGGATAGTTTTTACAGGGTACCACCACTGAAAGAAAGGGGAAAAAAATTATATTTGTTCCTTTGGTTTGCTTTTCTATTCACACAGCATGTAATCAGCAATAGCTGATCTTCAGAGACCCCGGAAGGGTCTCTAATGCTCTGATGGATCCTTTCTGATACAGCAAGAAGGGAAATCCAGAACCTCCACATGGGCATTCATATACTGTCAGTGTAACACAGCAAGAGAGAGCTTCCTGCACATTCAAATGTAGTATTTTCTATAACAGGACCACTATTTCCAGGCTGTAATAGTATTCAGGCATATTGCTATTGGTAGGTATCATGGCCATCTTGAAACATAAAGGGCCTGGGGCAAGCAAACATGCATGGCCACCCAAAGCCCCCACTTTATGCAAGTGGAGGTCTGTGTAACTGCTAACACAGTTGCCATGGTATAATATAATTCTGACAATGGGTGCACGAGACACAAGTAGAAAACATTAGGCATCTGTTTAGGGATCCTAATAGGCAGCTGCTGTGAGTGCCTAAGATACCTGAGCAGGTGCTTCATGTTTATATGGCCCTTGTATTCCCACTGTGTGCTGAGCTTGGTTCTTCTGTTTATCTACTTTAACAATGTAAGAACAGGGATAGACAGAGACATTGGTGGCTTGTGCCCTGTCCAATGCCTAGTTCTTGATGTTCCTAGGTCATTGTTTGGTTTTGCAATGTCTCTGTATTATTTGGTCAGCAGAATTATCTATTTCTTTGACCTTGAAAGCACTATCCTTGTTTTTCTAGACACGTGTGTGTATAGGGCTACTGCTTGTGGCTTATATTGACTTGTTTTTTTTCAATCCAGCATGGCATTTCCCTTAGCTTTTTTTATCAACTTTCCTGTGGATTGTGAAATTGGGTGAGATGATACGTTCATACCCCCAGCACATTGTGAAAATTCTGCACTCCAGAATGATGGCCCATGTCTCTGAACCTGTTGTTATGTTCCTAAAACCATTCCAGAACCATTTTTGCTTTGTGGCAGGGTCATGGGCGTAGGAACCCCTAAAAATCTGGGGGGGACAGCATTTTCCCCCATCAGATCCCCACTTTCTCCCCATCTCTCACACTATCTACCCCCTCTCCCCCTTCTCACACTATCTACCCCCTCTCACACTTTCTATCTACCCCCTCCCTACCCTCCCTTCTCACACTATCTACCCCCTCCCTACCCTCCCTTCTCACACTATCTACCCTCTCCCTACCCCCCTTCTCACTAGCTACCCTCTCCCTACCCTCCCTTCTCACTATCTACCTTCTCCCTACCCTCCCTTCTCACTAGCTACCCTCTCCCTACCCCCTTCTCACTGTCTACCCCAGGGGTGTCCAAGTTTTTTTCTGCAGTGGGCCACTTCATCAGAATTGTATATGTGCACGGGCCGCACTCATTTTTCATGGTGAGAAAATATGGCCTTTAATAAAATATGCAGATTAAAATAAAGTAAATGACACAAAACCTTTACATTTCCTCTCACTGATTTCTGGGCCTAGAAAGTTTTGTGACTACAAATTCAGGACTCAGGATATTTAAAAATGAAATAGTTCTATTTAATCTAGGGATGCACCAAAATGAAAATTCTGGACCAAAACATTCATGGTTCACTTAGCCAAAACCGAAAATGAACCCCCATCTTTAAAAATAATAATAAAAACTCACATTTTTAATAAAAGTAGGTAACACACCACGATTGGACAAAAAAAATAGCAATATGACTTGGCATGATAGGAGTGTGATTGCTAACAGCAATCACACTCCTATCATACCCAGGTAGCCATTACATGCTGGTACAGGGTGGCTGTAAGTGATGTGCAGACCGCATATTGCTGGTAGCATCAATACACAAGGGGGGCAGCTAGCTAGGTTTCAGCATGTACTGGCTGACTTGGCATGATAGGAGTGTGATTGCTAACAACAATCACAGTCCCATCATGTCTAGGTTCCAGCACTTACACATCCAACCAGTAAATGCTGGAACCTAGGCATGATGGGACTGTGATTGCTGTTAGCAATTACACTCCTATCATGCCAAGTTAGCCAGTACATGCTGGTACAGGGTGGCTGTAAATGATGTGCAGACCCCATACTGCTGGCAGCATCAATACACAAGGGTTGCAGCTAGCCATGTTTCAGCATGTACTGGCTGACTTGGCATGGTAGGAGTGTGATTGCTAACAGCAATCACAGTCCCATCATGCCTAGGTTCCAGCACTTACACATCCATGCTATCACACACACACTCATTCATTCACAGATTCATTCCCTCAATCACGCATACTGATTCAAACACCCTCCCCACCAACTTACCTGCACTGCAGCTCCTCGATGCCGCTCACAGACTTCAGCAGGGGGCACGGCCTCCCTCTGCGTTCTTTGGTACTGCACAGAGTAAGCAGGATGCGATGTGATGTCATGTGAACTCTGCTGGGTTCTGCTTCCTCTGTGCAGTACAGAAGACCCTCCCACAGGTAAGTAGCAGGGCTCGAGATGCGGACCGCGTAAGATCGGTTGCCCTGGCTGCCGATCTTACGCGGGCCGCACCTCGATGTCTCGCGGGCCGCATTTGCAGCCCTGGGGGGGATTTCTTCATTATCGCCCCCCCTCATGAGTTACAGGGGGGGGGATCTGTCCCCCCCATCCCCCCCGGTTCCTACGCCCATGGGCAGGGTGCATTGAAGGGGTGTACATGGTCTGCAACAATGCTTATGTAGGTGGTACGTGTCAAAGTAACATAGAAACATAGAAATTGATGGCAAATAAGAACCATTTGGCCCATCCAGTCTGCCCAACCACATGAATGGCATCACCCAAACATTGCCCCAACCATCACACTACCTCTGCCAGCTTGCCTTCTTCCCATAGTGCATCCTAGTGCCATGTGTTCTCCAGGTAAGGGTCGACACGAGCCAGCCTTCGCCCCCCCCACCTGCATCAACGAGCCCGTCGCAAGTTCACCACAGTTCACCTTCCTTGGACCACTTTTGATAGTTTAACATTTTAACCCATCTATTGCCAGATAAAATTTAATATCTGCAAGCAGTGTTTTAGTGGTGATACTATTACACAAGTTATTTTTAAAACACGTTTTTGTGTGATACTTTGTCTTGTGATACATTGTTTACTGAAAATCAGACTACATTGTGGAGTAGGTTCTCCTGAAGGTAAGTTTTTTTGTTTTGTTAAAGTAATTACATAGTACTTTATTACACCTAAATAATTGGTGCGCCTACATAAGGGTACAAGAGGGTAGCGTTCTGGCAGAGAAAGCATTTAGGGTGCTGAATCATGACACTTTACAGATCTCGTGTCATCTGGGTCTTGTGTATAGTTCTGGAGAATTTATCTCCAGAACAATATACATATTAGGAAGAGTCAAGAGAAAGGCTACTAAAGTGGTGAATGATTTGCAGAGTACACATTATCAGAGATGACTAAATGACATGTATGGATTAAGGATAGAAAGGAGAAGGGGATTTGATGGAAACATTTGAATACTGTACGTAAATTTCAATTTATCTTAGAAAAGCCAAAGTTATTTAAAACGTTTATTGTTAAAGAAAATTACCGTATTAATAATTGAAAAGAGTATTTTTAGTATATTATTTACATGACTGTTAATCAGGGCTATTTAAGGACCATTGTATTTAGAGTCTGCGGTAACACTGAATCATATAAAGTGATGGCAGATAAGAACCATTCAGCCCATCTAGTCTGCCCAGCCTCTGAATACTTTCCTTACTCCCTGGCCTTATCATATATCTAGCCCAGCCTTATGTCTATCTCATGCTTGCTTAAACTCATTCACGGTATTAATCTCTACCACTTCTGCTGGAAGGCTATTCCATGCATTCACTACCCTTTCTGTAATGTAATATTTCCTGATATTACTTTTAATCCTTTGCACCTCTAGTTTAAGACTAGAGTCTTATTTGCTCGATTATAAGACAAGGTTTTTTTCAGAGCAAATGCTCTGAAACATACCCCTAGTCTTATAATCGAAGTCGTCTTCTAATCAGACCTCAAAAAAATGTCCGCTGGGGCCAGGCTGCTTACCGGTGCTTTGGTCACGAGCAGCGTCTCTTCTACTAGCAGCAGGAGAACAGGAAGCTAGCAGAGCGTCACATAATTCTGCCTCCCCCCTCCGGGGGTGGGGCCAGAGAAGTTGCTCGCACAGCGGGGCCCCTGCAGAAGTCTTCGAGTGAGAGATCTACAGTTCAGGTAAGGGGGTGGGGGAGGGTTTTTGAGCATTGAGCAAGTATGTGTGATTAATGGATTGAATCTTTAAATGTTTGTGAATGAGTGTGTGTGTGATAGCATGGATGTGTAAGGGGGGGTGGTAGCATAGCATAGGGAGGCTGTACTCACACTCCTATCATCCCCAGGTTCCAGCATGTACTGGCTGCCTTGGCTTGATAGGAGTGTGATTGCTGTTAGCAGTTATATATATATATATATATATATATATATATATATATATATATACCTCCAGAAATGTCTTTTAACCCCCTATATGCCACTCTGCGCCATGATATGCCTTTTAACCCCCTATATGCCACTCTGGGCATATAGAGGGTTAAAAGGCACATCATGGGGCAGAGTGGCAAATAGGGGGTATAAGGCATTTCTGGGGGCAGAGTGGCAACCCTGGGGGCAGATGTGCATAACTGGGGGGGCAGGTTGGCAAATAAAAGGAAATAAAAAAATATATATTTTTCTCAATCATAGCTTTTATTAAATATGAAAAAATTGTTTACATGAATTAATATTTACTAATAAAACTTTTTTTCCTATAGGGTAGTCTTATATTCAGGCTTTTTGTTTTTTTCCTAAATTACTATTTAGATCTTGGGGGGTCCTCTTATAATCAGGGTCGTCTTATAATCGAGCAAATATGGTATTTCTTCTTTAGCAGACTCTTTATCATTTTGATTCTGGGACTACTCCAGCTAACAATGATTGGTTGTAAATTCGTAAATGGATTTGCTAGTATACCACCAGGCTCTTTTAACAACTTGGTGTATATCCCGTCAGGCCCCATCGACTTATTTTTATTTACCTTAGACAACTGAAGTAAATCTTCCACCTCCATAAACTCAGTCTTTTTTCCTTACTGAGGTCCTCTTCCTTCATTTTCTGTAAAAACTGAACAGAAATAGTCATTGAGGCAGTCAGCAAGACCTTTATCCTCTTCTACATACATTCCTTTTGTTTTTAATCTAACTAATCCTTGTTTTACTTTCCTTTTCTCATTTATATATCTTATAACTTTCCTTGCTTCTTTCTGCCTACTTTTATACATCTGTCTATCCTCCTCACTTTGGGTATTTTTGTATTTACTAAAGACTAACTTTTGTTTTTTTTATGATTTTGGCCACTTCTGTGGAATACCACAGTGGTTTCTTTAATTTTTTACTCTTACTGACCAGCATAATTGTCAGGACCCGGGCGAGCAGGTATGGTAGGAGTCCATGTGCAGGGGATACGGGGGACTCTGTCTGTACTCCTTTATGCATGGTGACAGAGAGATAGGTACAGACAGAGTAGCAGAACTGGAAAAGACGGGAGCTGAGGCACAGAGACGGGAGCAGAGGAAGGTGCAGGCTCGGGAGCTGAGGCAGAGAGACGGGAGCTGAGGCAGGTACCGGCTCGGGTGCAGGTGCAGGTACCGGCTCGGGTGCAGGTGCAGGTACCGGCTCGGGTGCAGGTGCAGGTACCGGCTCGGGTGCAGGTGCAGGCACAGGCTCGGGTGCAGGTGCAGGCACAGGCTCGGGTGCAGGTGCAGGCACAGGCTCGGGTGCAGGTGCAGGCACAGGCTCGGGTGCAGGTGCAGGCACAGGCTCGGGTGCAGGTGCAGGCACAGGCTCGGGTGCGGGCCCACTGGCAGGTAAGCCCACAGGCAGGTTCAGGCACAGGTACAGGCTCGGGTGCGGGCCCACTGGCAGGTAAGCCCACAGGCAGGTTCAGGCACAGGTACAGGCTCGGGTGCGGGCCCACTGGCAGGTAAGCCCACAGGCAGGTTCAGGCACAGGTACAGGCTCGGGTGCGGGCCCACTGGCAGGTAAGCCCACAGGCAGGTTCAGGCACAGGTACAGGCTCGGGTGCGGGCCCACTGGCAGGTAAGCCCACAGGCAGGTTCAGGCACAGGTACAGGCTCGGGTGCGGGCCCACTGGCAGGTAAGCCCACAGGCAGGTTCAGGTACAGGTACAGGTGAGGCCCACTGGCAAGGCGGACGAGAACGGAGGCCCACTGGCAGGGCGGACGGGAACGGAGGCCCACTGGCAGGGCGGACGGGAACGGAGGCCCACTGGCAGGGCGGACGGGAACGGAGGCCCACTGGCAGGGCGGACGGGAACGGAGTACTACCGGGCCAGGCACGTGTACAGGTTCATGCACGGGTACGGACTTACGCTCGGGTACTGGATCATGCACGAGTACCGGCTCAGGCACGGGTACAGGAACGGGCTCAGGCACAGGTTCAGGCTCAGGCACGGGTTCAGGCTCAGGCACGGGTTCAGGCTCAGGCACGGGTTCAGGTACAGGTAGCGGCTCAGAGCAAAGGCAGTCCTTTAACATCAATGCCAAGGCCCTGACTGATGGGCAGGGCAGGTCTTATAAAGGCAGGCTTCACTCAGTTCATGAGGCGCAGCTGTACCTGATAATCAGGTTCAGCTCACTCCAGAGGGAGGAGGGTGGCCACTAGTGGTAGCAGATGTATTAGCTTGATGTATGATTCAGCCATGGTTCAGGGAGCAGAGAGTGGACCCTGACAGTACCCCCCCCTCAAGGAGCGTCCTCCGGGCGTTCCTAGGACGGCAGAGGTGTGGCAGTAGCCAATGGTGCTGAAAGCTTTTCTCACACGTAGAGCGTTTTCGAAAACCTGCAGGTCACCTCGACGTACGACAGTCCCATTAGACGCCACCACACATTCTGATGACATGGCCTTAGGTGCGCTGGCCTGGGTGGTATGGGCCTTAGCCGCTGGATGCGCAGAGGCGATGTTTCCGGGAAGCAATTGTCTTGTCCGACTTCTGCATTCGTCAGGGGTTAGGAATTCCCCCTGTACACAGAGTCCCTCTACCTGGCGTTGGATAACACCAGGACTGGACTGGGTGGAGGCTAGAACGTAGGAGGGTGTACCAGACCTCTGATCGCGCAGCAGTTGCTCGTAGCGGTTTAGGTCTTTCCTGTGCACGATTGTCCCATCGGACGCCAGGACGTTACCGGGAGCCCCAAGGGAGTGTCTAGCGGTCTGGGGTTTCCTATGTACCCTTTTGTGAGTGATGGGAGTGGTGATCCCAACCGCACAAACAGCCTTGGTGTCTTTGTTCTCGGGTGAGTATGCCATATCAGCCTCAGACGAAGCATAATCCATGTCAGACCAGTCAGGGTCGTCCGACATGGTCTGGAGATCCTCTGACATGGCTTCAGATGGCGTAGGTTCTCCTGGTGCCGTGACATGAGAAGCCTCTGGTTCACCGGGCTGAGGAAGAGACGGGGTGTGCTCCCGCTGTGACAGGTTGCTGGTGTCATATGCAGGTTCCTGGGCACAGGGTTGGTCAGTGTGGGTTGCAGGTGACTTAGCAGGTTTCCACGGACAATACGTGATCCTATGACCGGTCTCACCACAATAATAACACAAGTTGTCCTCTCGCCGTTTTTGTTTCTCTTCTTTGGTGAGAGGCTCACGCTTAACACTCTTCTGTGGTGCTTTCTTGCCTTTGGTCACAGTCATAGGCTTTTGTTTGGTGCTTTCACATTCCAACACAGACCGTACGGATTTACACAGCTGCAAAAGACATTCCGCCAGTAATTCCAGAACTGCAGTCATCCCCGCGGACTCCTTGGTATGGCCTTGGCATTCTGTCAGGACCCGGGCGAGCAGGTCTGGTAGGAGTCCATGTGCAGGGGATACGGGGGACTCTGTCTGTACTCCTTTATGCATGGTGACAGAGAGATAGGTACAGACAGAGTAGCAGAACTGGAAAAGACGGGAGCTGAGGCACAGAGACGGGAGCAGAGGAAGGTGCAGGCTCGGGAGCTGAGGCAGAGAGACGGGAGCTGAGGCAGGTACAGGCTCGGGTGCAGGTGCAGGTACCGGCTCGGGTGCAGGTGCAGGTACCGGCTCGGGTGCAGGCACAGGCTCGGGTGCAGGTGCAGGCACAGGCTCGGGTGCAGGTGCAGGCACAGGCTCGGGTGCGGGCCCACTGGCAGGTAAGCCCACAGGCAGGTTCAGGCACAAGTACAGGCTCGGGTGCGGGCCCACTGGCAGGTAAGCCCACAGGCAGGTTCAGGCACAGGTACAGGCTCGGGTGCGGGCCCACTGGCAGGTAAGCCCACAGGCAGGTTCAGGCACAGGTACAGGTACAGGTGAGGCCCACTGGCAAGGCGGACGGGAACGGAGGCCCACTGGCAGGGCGGACGGGAACGGAGTACTACCGGGCCAGGCACGTGTACAGGTTCATGCACGGGTACGGACTTACGCTCGGGTACTGGATCATGCACGAGTACCGGCTCAGGAACGGGCTCAGGCACGGGTTCAGGCTCAGGCACGGGTTCAGGCTCAGGCACGGGTTCAGGCTCAGGCACGGGTTCAGGCTCAGGTACAGGTAGCGGCTCAGAGCAAAGGCAGTCCTTTAACATCAATGCCAAGGCCCTGACTGATGGGCAGGGCAGGTCTTATAAAGGCAGGGCTTCACTCAGTTCATGAGGCGCAGCTGTACCTGATAATCAGGTTCAGCTCACTCCAGAGGGAGGAGGGTGGCCACTAGTGGTAGCAGATGTATTAGCTTGATGTATGATTCAGCCATGGTTCAGGGAGCAGAGAGTGGACCCTGACAATAATACAATTTTCTGTTATCTTCAATAATTCAACTTTCAAATAATCCCTTTTCTCCTGGACTCCATTTAAATGGCCCCAGTCTGATAGTGACTCCTCTACATATATTCTCATTTTAGTCAGCTTTTGTAAAATCTAAAACTTTTGTTTTTGTGTGGTGCGACTCAGTCACTGTTTGTATATTAAACCACACAGACTGATGATCACCAGATCCCAAACTTTCACCTGCAGAAATATCCGTTACCAAATCTCCATTTGTGAACACTAAATCCAATATGGCCTCCTTACGAGTTGGTTCCTCAACTACTTGTTTTAAAGATAATCCCAGTCGGGAGTGTCGAATATCTGCACAACCAGCTACTTTGGTTTCCCAGTGAACACTTTAGGAAGATTAAAGGCACCCATGGTTATAATGACTTTAATTAGTGCTTCTTATAGCATCACAGAATATTTGATGGTGGTCACGGAAGCAAATATAATACTGAAACTCTATTCATATAAACAGAAATTCAATTTTGCACACTACTGTTTAAAAAAACTGTAATATCAGCATAATTTGCTGTAGTAAGAAGAATTCTGCATGGAGCAGGCATGATACAAAAAAGCAAGGTCAGTTGTGTGGGTTATGTTATCAGTGAAGACTAAATGCTGGATGAAGAAAATGAGGTGACACAGCACAGTTTCAATAGGCTGGACATAGTTAGTTCTCCTTTAAAAGCCAAAAAAGTAGACTGTGGTTCTCCGAGCTCTTGACACTTCTCACTTGAGTCTTAGCCACTCTCCCACCCAAACAGTCACCATGGTTCACTTTACAGCTGAAGAGCGTGCCGCCATCACATCCGTGTGGCAAAAGGTTGACATCAGCAAGGATGGCAGCGACACCCTGACCAGGTAATTAGCAGAATAATATTTTTTCTAGAAATTGAAAGCATAAGTATCTATTTTACTTGTAAACTAATCCTGTACGGTAATTATATGCAGCTCTTGCACATTAGGGGTAGCCATACATTAGGGGTGCTACATCTTAAGCATTAAGTAATTACTACCATTGCTATTATTTCTTTTATTTATTTTATGTATTTAATACCAACATTTAATTTGATGCTTTTCATAATGCGGAACGGTCTTGGAGTAAAGAAAGGTCTCAACAGTTTTGAATTAAATGCCCAATACACATAAGACCATATTTATAAATGAGTAGATCTACTGAATGTGCAACATATCTATTGGTTCTATTGGTTTTTCTAGTTCCATATATAAAATTTGAGTCTTTATATCATTACATTGTCTGTTGTCTAATTAAGATAAATACATTTTTATGTTACTCTTTTTAATAATGGCATTATATTGGTAACATTTGAATATTAGATAAATTATACTGTTTATAACAGCCAGATGTTATGGTTTTATTAAAACACTGTTTTTCTATCACTCCAGGCTGCTCGTTGTCTACCCCTGGACCCAGAGATATTTCAGCTCTTTCGGAAACCTGTCCAATGAAACCGCTATCTCTGGAAACGTTAAAGTGCAGGCCCATGGCAAGAAGGTTCTGGGTGCCATCGGCGGTGCCATCCAACACTTGGATGATGTCAAGGGCTCTCTCCGTGAACTCAGTGACACCCACGCCAACAAACTGCACGTGGACCCCGAGAACTTCAAGGTATGTATCTACTATTACCTTTTTCTCTAACACAGGAAATCCTTAAATTTGGAATACTTTAGTTATGACCGTGACAGATTCACCGGAAGTTTCCACAAATAAATATCCCACACACATAGACCAGTAATGAATATATTCCATGTACTTTTCAAATGTGTTTTTAATGCCTATATAATACGCCCTACCGATATCATTACATGGCTGCTAGCATAACATTAATAATCCATTTTTGCAATTTTGTAAAAGAATTTGAAAATCTGTTATTTTACACAATTAAGGCTATAAAAGGCCGTATTGCTACTAACTATGATAAATACACGTATGTGTTTTTTTCCCAGCGTCTTGGAGAAATGCTGGTGATTGTTCTGGCTGCCAAACTGGGTTCCGCTTTCACCCCTCAGGCCCAGGCTGCCTGGGAGAAATTCATTGCAGTTCTGGTTGCTGGTCTGAGCCACGGATATTATTAAACTGACCATTTGAGATCATGGATAACTGTGCTTGAACATTAAAGCATTTGTAATAAAAGCTGCTTTTAACTAAAACAATTCTTTGTCATGTATCTTTGTCAATATATAATTAAACGCCAAAACACTACATACCTGATGTTCATAAATAACATTTAATTGTATGTCCTGTCAGCGGCATTCTTATGGCCTGTAGCTTAAAGGAGAAAAAAAAGAGAGAGGAGATATGACAAAAATGTATTTGAATACGCAAATGGATTCAATGTAGTACACGAGGGAAGAATATTTCAGAGGAGAAATGTTAGTACAAGAGGTCATAATTCAGGGCTGCCCCAAGACACTGTGCTTTCTGGGTATAAGGATGAAATGGTGCCCACAGCCACCAAAACCATGCCACATCCATTTTGTTATATCATGATTAATATATCCACTCTGTCATGCTCTCACACTCACGCTCTCAATGTCTTCCTACCTTCTCTGCCAACCACTTTTGGTTGTGCCTGTGTCCTTTTCTGCAGCTCTGCTTCTCTTGCCCCTTCCTGTCCTTCTGTTTTATTTATTCTGTTTTCACTCCCAGATTTGCACAGGCCTACACACTTATACCCTACCTTAACACTTATGATACGCGTTCATACTCACACAAAAAACTACACTTCAATACTCACACAAACACACGCACACCCATGCTCATCCACATCCTTGGTCACACACATGCTACTCATATCATTATATGGCTGCTAGCATTATACATCCATGCTCACACAAACACATACATACATAATGTTCCATGTGTATCTGGCTTGGACTAGGTATTATATGAGAAGAATCAAGCTGAATGGGGGGGTAATATAATCACATAGGGTAGATGTGGAGTCTCCTCTGTTTTCTTTTTGATTTGGTCTCAGTTCTGGACAAGATTAGGCAAATACAATTCTCTGGATTTCTTGCCTTTAGCAAACACCTTGCCTCATTTTATCTGTGCTTTCTGGCTCTTGTTATATTTCCTTCTCTTCTATTCTTTCCTCCCTCTTAGGCAACTTCTTTTGCCCCTTACTTGCTGATATATTTCACCTCCTTTTTTCTTTTATTTTGCTTGCCCTCCTCTTTTTAACTTATATTCTGCCCCTCCTCCATGCTATATAGACACACGCATCCACACATATACAGCTACACGCACATATAGATCTACACGCGCACACACACATATACAGTATATATATAAATATATGTATACACATACATAACCGATCAGCCAAAACATTAGGACCACTGACAGGTGAAGTGTATAACACTGATAATCTTGTTATCATGGCGCCTGTCAGTGGGTGGAATATATTAGGCAGCAAGTGAACATTTCATCCTTTGACAAGGACGAAATTGTAATGACTAGACGACTGAGTCAGAGCATCTCCAAAACTGCACCTCTTGTGGGGTGTTCCCAGTCTGCAGTGGTCAGTACCTTTGAAAAGTGGTCCAAGGAAGGAAAAGAGGTAAACCGGCAATAGGTTCATGGGCGGCCAAGGTTAACTGATGCACATGAGGGCGAACGCTGTGGTCAAATCCAACAGACCAGCTACTGTACGTCAAATTACTGAAAATGTTGCTGGTTCTAATAGAAAGGTGTGTTGCGTATGGGGCTGATAAGCCGCAGACCAGTCAGGGTGCCCATACTGACCCCTGTTCACTGCCGAAAGACCCTACAATAGGCAAGTGAGCATATGAACTAGACCCCAGAACAATGGAAGAAGGGGCCTGGTCTGATGAACCGCATTTTCTTTTACAACACATGGATGTCCGTGTGCATATACATTGCTTACCTGGAATAATGCAAGTCGCAGTGTGATGCTTTGGGCAATGTTCTGCCAGGAAACCTTAATCACCTACCTAAGCATTGATGCAGACCATGTACATGGTATTCCCTTAGGGCATTGGCCTCTTTCAGCAGGATAATGCACCCTGCAACAAAGTAAAAATGGTTCAGGAATGGTTTGAGTAACACAACAACGATTTCAAGGTGTTGACTTGGCCTCCAAATTCCCCAGATCTCAATCCAATCGAACATCTGTGGGATGTGCTGGACCATAAAGTCTGATCCATGTAGGGCCCACCTTGCAACATACAGAACTTAAAGGATCTGCTGCTAACGTCTTGGTGCCAGATACCATAGCAAACCTTCAGAGGTCAAGTGGATTCCATGCCTCGATGGGTCAGGGCTGTTTTGGCAGCAAATAGGGGACCTACACAATATTAGACAGGTGGTCATAATGTTATAGTTGATCAGTGTATATACATGCACGTACATACACATATACACAGTACTTTCCGGATACTCTCCTTCCTTCCTGTGCGTTCCTTGCGGCAATCATCCTCCCTCACTGACACTGCACTTCCAGAAGTCACCCAATTTCTGTCAGCACAGTGTCAGGGAGAATGATGGCCACATTTCACGGGACGCAGCCTAGTGGGACAGGTGAGAGGCAAGGATCAATTGGAACATCAGGGCCCTGGAGCCCCCAACCCTTGTTCTGGAGCCTCTACTAATATATGTCCTCTCTTTACTAGAATTCGAGTACCACCTGTAGACTGACAACATGCTAATTTAACTTTCCTCTCCTGACCCGTTGTCCAGTGGCGTCTCCAGCTTTCATATTTAGGGGGGGCACATGGGGGGCCAGGAACCAAAGTATGGGGGCCAATTATAAAACGGTACATATACACTATATATATATATATATATATATATATATATATATATATATATACACACACATATATACACACACACGTTAGGCAGTTATTTCTCATTCTTTAATATTAGCCCCTGCTGATGACTATATATAGAAATATTACACCCTGCTTCTGATATATATTAATATTAACCCCTGCTGCGGATATATATTGATATTAGCCCCTGCTGCGGATATATACTTATATTATACCCTGCTGCCGATATACATAAAAATTATACCCTGCTGCCGATATATATTAATATTTGACCCTGCTACCAGTATATATTAATATTAGCCCCTACTGCCAATATATATTATTAGTCCCTGCAGCCAATATATATATAAACTTAGCCCCTGCAGCCAATATATATTAATATTAGCCCCTGCTGCCGATATATATATAAATACTAGACCCTGCTGCCAATATGAATATAAATACTAGACCCTGCTGCCAATTAATATTAATATTAGCCCCTGCTGCCAATATATGTTAATATCTCCCTCTCCCTCCCAAACTATCCTAACTACCCCCTCTCCCTCCCAATCTATCCTAACTACCCCCTCTCCCTCCCAATCTATCCTAACTACCCCCTCTCCCTCCCAATCTATCCTAACTACCCCCTCTCCCTCCCAATCTATCCTATCTACCCCCTCTCTCCCTCCCAATGTATCCCTATCTACCTCTTCTCACTTCCTATCTACCTCTTTTCACTCTCTAACCCCCTCCTAACTTTCTACCCTCCTCCCCCCCCCTTTGAAGTTCACTTACCTTGGGCTTGTAGAAGTCCAGCGGCGGGATCGCGAGGTCTCTGTCTTCCTGGTTCTGCCGCAGTGTGCGCGGCTTCATTGCTGAGCGCCGGATATGACATCATATACCGGCGCTCGGCTTGAAATGCCGGCACTGCGACCAAGGCAGAGGCCTCGCGGTCGCGGAAAAGAGTGAGAGGCGCCGAACGGTCGCTGAGAACTTATTCCTCAGCGACCGCTCGGCGCCTCTCTCTCTCTCCTCCGGATCTATTAAAAAAAAAAAAAAAAAAGACGGCGTTTCAATTGGGGGGGCACACCGGGGGGCACAGCATGATTTAGGGGGGGCCATGGCCCCCTCTGCCCCCCCCTGCCGACGCCACTGCCGTTGTCCTCTCTTCTAACTCAAATTACTGTCACTCTGAAATAGCATCTTGATGGCATCCCATTGCCTGAAGCTCAACGTTTACAAGACTGCACTTCTGGTTACTCATCTCCTCAATCATCTCCTTAATTTCCAGTTAGGAAATCCTGCAGTCTTTACCTGCAAAGATTGAAATTCCTCACACTACTAATAAAATACTAATTAATTCCCTTGTGATATTCTATCTAGAGTACAACTCTTTTTATCTCTCCAATGCATTCTGAACACCTCTGCCATTTAAATGTAATCTAATATCCCTTACCAACACATGCCTTTACAAAAACTGCCCTCATATCTTTGCTCTTATCTCCATGTACTTTGATAACTGCTCTCTTTGCTCTCCTCATGACTTGCAACTCTCTTCAGCTGTTATCACTTTTTCCAACTTGTGTCTTTAAGATTTTAGCTATGCGGTCTATTCTGTGGATCTCCCTACCTCTTTCTGCCAGACTCTCCCCCTAACTTAAAATGCTTTAATTTTACTCTTCTCACTACAGTAAAATCATTCTCACTCATGCACTCACCTTCTCATTCCCTCCTTAATGTTCTAATGGATTGTAAGCTTGTGTTATGTCAATATTAGTTTTCACTTTTATTTAGTAACAGTACTATCTGCTGGCAGAACCTCTGGCACTCTAAAAATAAATTGTAATAAAAATAGTAAATGTAAATAAATATAATAGTTTACAGCACTAAATAAACACCACTGTAATAAATAAATAAAATAAGTTAATAAAAGACAAACTTTACAGATCATCACAAACAATCGGGCAAAAATAATGAAAACGATTTATCCTTCACAAGTGGCCAGACCCTCAAAATGTAAATAAATTGCAAAAATATTTAGCAGCCACTGGAGCAGAAACTCCTTACAATAGATCTGACAAAGAAGGAAAACGCATATATAAAATGAACAGCGCTAAATAATTAATAAATAATTAAAGTAAATATGCAGATACTCAATATTTTTATAAAAAAACAAATATTTTATTACACATAAATCAATAAAAAAACAAATAATAATAAAAACATTAGTAGTGGGTAAGTAACTAATAAAAATACCAATTGGTATATAGAATATCTATAATATCTTTATTAACAAATTATTCAAAGCCTTAGAAAAAAGACATCATTGTCTACATATGTAAAGGGTTTTTTTTGTTTGTTTACAGTCATAAACTTGAAAATATAAAACATTGTAGTATCTTTTCACTTAGGAAAGAGAATTACGAAATTGAGACAGAAATAGCATTGGAATAACAGCAAAATTAGAGATTTTTTGGCCTCATTATTTAATTTCTCCTAGAATTTTAACCTTTACATTTACCATGATAATATACACAGTTCACATATTGGATACAATTTCCACTATGTAATCTTTAACAACCTTCTTATCATTTCCTTCAAATTGCTGTCATATATCGCCCTCCAGGTCCTACCTCGCAGTTCTTTGACCACCTTTCTGCCTGGCTCCCTTTCTTCCTCTCTCCTAATATCCCCTGTCTTATTCTGGGTGACTTTAACATTCCTTTAGATATATCTAACAACTCTGCTAGCTCCAAACTCCTCTCCCTGACATCCTCCTCTGGTCTCTCTCAATGGACTAATTCCCCTACGCACACCGAGGGACACTCACTTGATCTGGTTTTCTCCAGATCATGCTCCCTTTCAGACTTCTCCATCTACCCGTTCCCTCTGTCTGACCACCACCTTCTATCCTTTTCTCCAGTGCTAACCCCTAACAAGACAAACTTACAGCGCTCACCTCATACTTGTAGGCCATTACCAGACAATACCATTACCCAACTGTCAGCCTCACTTGAACCTCTCTTACCTTCCATGTTAACCCTTTCCTGCCCAGACACAGCAGCCTGCCGCTTGCACCTAAAAAACATCTCTCGTATCCGCCCATTCCTCACCCAAGAATCCACAAAAACCCTGGTTCATTCCCTTATCATTTCCCGTCTTGACTACTGCAACACTCTTCTGGTTGGCACTCCACTGTCGCGACTCTCTCCTCTACAGTCTATCCTAAATGCCGCTGCTAGGCTCATCTTCCTTGCACGTCGCTCCTCTTCTGCTTCCCCCCTCTGTGAAACCCTCCACTGGCTCCCTATTACCTTTAGAATTAAATTTAAGATCCTGGTACTGACATATAAGGCCATCCATAATACTGCTCCTCCGTACATTTCTGACCTCATTAGCAAATACTCTCCTACTCGATCCCTACATTCCTCCCATGGGCTAAGGCTCTCCTCCTCACTCATCACCTCTTCCTTTTCCCGTCTACAAGATTTCACTCGAGCTGCCCCATATCTCTAGAATCTACTCCCAAGGAACGTTCAGCATTCTCCCTCCCTCCCAACATTCAAGAAACATCTAAAAACCCACTTCTTCAGAGAAGCATACCATCTTAGCTGCTAGAACTTCCTTGTCATCGATACAACCACCACACTACCTCTCACCCTTTCTCTGTGCGTTATGTTTGTCACCCCATTTCCCTCTAGATTGTAAGCTTGCGAGCAGGGCTCTCCCCACCAAATGTATCGGTTTGTCTTAGTCTGTCAATTCTTGTCTTGTCATATCCCTTGAATTTATGTATTGTATTAAGCGCTGGGTAAACTGTTGGCGCTATATAAATAAAGGATAGTTATAATAATAATAATTTCCTCAAAATAATCTAAACCAGTCCTTAAGGGCCATGAATTCTGTGAACCTTTTTCCTAAAGACAAGTAGTTTAGTACATTCTTCATTGAGATGTCTGTGCTTAAGCAAACATTGTTGTGTTTTCTGCTCTCATTTACTGAAGTTGTATAGCCCTAATCTACACAAATCTTCATATTTCCATTCCTTTCATTAAGCCATGTACTCCAACTCCCATATTATGTCCATTTCTTCCATATAACACCAACCTCCATATAAATCTATTTTCCAACAAATCACCTTAAAGTAATCACATATCACATCGCCTTGTGCGTATAACCATGTTATTTATGTTATATGTACAGTTACTAACAGTTCATATCAACTTCCCTTTACTACATTGCTTTAAGCACAACCATTCTTGTTTTGTAGAAGTATTATACCTCTTCATCCCCCTTAGCACATGTAATGTACTTCCCCAGCTCCTTTAATATCCCCCATCCCCTGTCATGTCCCACTAGCCCCTGGATTGCCCTCCATCAACTGTCATGTCCTTCCAGCCCACGTATTGTCCGACCAGCCCCTGTATTATCCCCACCAACCTGGGAATTGTCCCACCAGCCCTATAATGCCTCTCAAATTGCCTGGTGTTCCACGGTGGTCTGGTGTATAGGTGAAGCCATGACAGGTTCCACGTGACTATATCAGAAGCGCTGGATGTTATGTTGCATCCGGATAATAGTTACATAAATGTAGCAGAATTCTTGGCATCCTATTAGTCAATACTTTGTGCTACCTCCCTTTGCCAAGAAAACAGCTCAGAGTCTTCTCATATAATGCCTGATGAGGTTGGAGAATGCATGGCAAGAGATGTGAAACCACTCATCCATACAGAATCTCTCCAGATCCCCCTACTTTTGTGGTCTACCACTGGTAGACTCTACTCTCCAGTTCACCCCACAGGCTTTCTGTAGGATTAAAGCCAGGGGACTTGATTATGTGGTGAATAAACCATTTTTGTGTTGGTTTGGATCATTGTCGTGCTGGAAGAACCAACCATGGCCAATTTAATGCTTTCTGACAGAGGCAGTCAGGTGTTCAGGGGAGTCAGGTGTTCAATAAAGGGAAAATTATGATTCTATAGCATTGCATCACACAGCCCTCTTTTTACATATCTGTAAATTAAATAATTCATAATGAATATGACTATTAGTGTATTACGTTTATTACATTTACTTTTACTCGTGGTAGTTGTAGGATCATTAGAATTAAAGACTGCAGTCATCGGAGTTCAAGATGAGATTTATTTTTAGCATCACAGGGTCCTTAATATTGATAGTGTGCTCTGATGCACCCATGGAACTGAAGCTCTAATTATCTAAGTAGGACTACCCAATTATCTCTAGTTGATGTGAATTGTGGTGCAATTTAATTTTGCACACTCATGTTTTATAAGACTGTGAGATCAGCATAACCCACTGTGAATACAGGAAGATGGAATTCTCCACGGGCAGGCATGATACAAAATAGCAAGGTCAGTTGTATGGGTCATGTTATCAGTGAAGGCTAAACATTGGTTGGACCAAATGGCAACACAGCACAATTACAGTAGGTGGGACATACTTAGTTCTCCTTTAAAAGCCAGGGAGGTTGACTGAGGTCTCAGAGCTCTTGACATCTCTTACTTGAGTCTTTACCACTCACCAACCTCAACAGACACCATGGTTCACTTTACAGCTGAGGAACGTACCGCCATCACTTCCGTCTGGCAGAAGGTGAACATTGACAAGGATGGCAGCGACACCCTGACCAGGTAATTAGCAGAAATAATTTGCTATAATCTTGCTACAAACAGAAGGCATATGCTTTTAAGGTTATGTGCTCCCCCTTTCTCCATATTTTTCTGCTAAATGTGCTACATATCGCATAATCAATGAAAGGGTTACATTGGTTGCTATGGTAATTGCTCCATATTTATGAATGCAGATAAGAAATATGACCACATATTGTTAAGATTTTTTTGTCTATTTCAGATAATTATGTATTTTCATTATATTTTAATAATCGTGACATAAAGCAGCACAGATATACATCTAAAATCTCCAGCCCTAAAATTAAATTAAGTGTTCCAGGCATAATTCATGCTTTATTCATAAATTGAATTTATTCATAATTCATATTTATTTAATATTAAGTAGATATTGTCTGTAACATTGAATAATAGACAAAGGCTTTCAATGTGCAAGCAAAGAGAACATTTGTATATTAGAATACTATATTTAAAAAATTGTATATTTTATTTTAGTATATATCAGGTCCTCAGTCAGAGTGCAATTTTTATTTAAAAAAACAAAACCTGTTTTTCTATCACTCCAGGCTGCTCGTTGTCTACCCCTGGACCCAGAGGTATTTCAGCTCTTTCGGAAACCTGTCCAATGAAGCCGCTATCTCTGGAAATGTTAAAGTGCAGGCCCATGGCAAGAAGGTTCTGGGTGCCATAGGCGGTGCCATCCAACACTTGGATGATGTCAAGGGCTCTCTCCGCGCTCTCAGTGACACCCACGCCAACAAACTGCACGTGGACCCCGAGAACTTCAAGGTATGTAAATATTATTACTACTTTCTATATGTTTTCTCTACTGTAGGTAACCCGTTAGTCTGGAATATTTTGAAAATATATATGAAAGATCACAAAAGGTTTTTATCAATACATTTCTGCTACAAAGGCCAATAATAGATCTTTTTAGTTGACCTTTTAACGTGTTTTAAATGTCTATATAGTATGACCTACTAATAACATTGTTATAAATATATAAAAGACATAAAATTTAGTATATATAACTCTATACAGTTAAGGGTTGCTCGTAATCTTTGCATTGTAAAGACATGTGTTAAAAGCATGTATATCTTTCTTTTTTCCAGCGTCTTGGAGAAATGCTGGTGATTGTTCTGGCTGCCAAACTGGGATCCGCTTTCACCCCTCAGGTCCAGGCCTCCTGGGAGAAATTCATTGCAGTTCTGGTGGCCGGTCTGAGCCACGGATATTATTAAACTGACATTATTCTACGTCATCTTGAAATGTGGATTTCTGTGTGTGTTCATATTGAAACATACATATTAAAGTGTAGTTTTGACTAAAGTGAGACTCACTTGTGTTGTTAACTACTGATACTTATTAAAGAAGGTCTATACCACTTAGCAACTAAATAATCATGACTGGAGCAAAACATGGGCAATTGTGTAAAATGAGCATTTCCATGGTGAATATATCTCAAATATTCTTGGATATAAATAGCTAGTTGGTTATATTTGGACTAGGTCGAAAGAACAATTCTACTGAAAAGAATTGAGAAGTTTTTTGTTTTTTTTTGAGATGAACAAATCAGGAATTGGTCTGGACAAATGTATCATTTCTCCAGATTTTGTCTCCAAAGTTTGTGGTCAAACTTCCCTAGCAGCTCCTACATTTGTTAAAGGGTGATGACACTTGGGTTGGTGGTTACAAACCTCGACCTTTTGGTTCTAAACACTCTTTTAAAGTTTTTAAAGTCTGCCTTTTAGCCATATGGACTGGATCTCAAATGCAGAGTTTCTAAAAATGATCAAACTTGTTAAGTTTCATATTGTCAAATGATCAATAGAAAATTTTGAGCATTGATGCTCCTCCATCAACCTATCCTTTTCATCGTATTTTTCTACTTATTTCTGTTCTTCTCTATCCCTGCGTTGTGCCCATGTTTTTTTTTTACCAGCCTCTCATTTTTTGTCTCTCACTACATCCACATCGATGTCATAGGATGCCACCTTTGTCACAAATCAGTTTGTGATTTCCCCTGCTAGATCTGCCCCAGTCCACTGTAGGTGCTATTATTGTGAAGTGTAAGTATATATGAGTGACAACAGCTCAGCCACAAAGACCACGCACACTCACCTCTTCTCTATAGCGTCACTCACAACAAACTTTCAAACTGCCTCTGTAAACAACATCAGCACAAGCAGTTTCCATGGCCAAACTGCTGTACGCTTTGCTTGCGAGACAGACCTTCTTGTATTATATCTGCAAAGGGGGGAAAACTCCATATTAATGCCAATGGTTTTGGAATGGGATTTCCAGCAAGCATAGGTGGGATGGTCAGGTGTCCCCATATTTTTGTTTATATAGTGTATATCAGATTAGGTTCTGCACAAACCAGCATTGCAGCTCGAGCTGTGATAAGACTAAAGAACCAGAGCTGGCTCTTCATGGAAAGTGGATGAGTGGCCTCACCCCTGGCCTGCCTTTCCTGCCACAACCCCCCTCCTAAATTAGATTGTTATTTAAATTAATTTACAAACTGGTGTTCATGTGTCTTATATACAGTATGTCCTTATGTCAGGGCTGTGGTCATTATTTGGCTATTGCATATGGTAAATAAATAGAAAACACTAGTGGTGTATTCTGGTCCAGGTCATGTAGACCTACGGTGACCTTGGACAGCTGCTCTCACTGGGATGGTTGAGGGGATCGGAAATCTCCTGTAAACCAGCACATTTATATTGCAGGAGACTCCTGTTGTATTTTTAATTCTTGGCATGTGACCTAAGGCAGAGCACAAGAGTGTGACATCATATCCCAGCACTCTGTGTACAGTGTAGGTGAACCCCCTCAGCATGGTTATCTTGGGAACCAGGGCACAATCCCAATAAATATACCACTGGCAAAACCCTCAGCTGAGAGCAGCCTAAAAACTGCTGTGTAGAGGAAAACAATTGGGCTGTCTCAGGTCTATTCACTAACAATGTGAGCTGTTGGTTGATTCAAGGGATGGTTTGACTGACGTGACCAGCAAGTAGCTGCAAGTAGCTTACAAACTCTCAAGGCAACACACGAGTTCATCAAGAAAATGTTTGCTTAAGTATGCTTGTGATGGCTTGTGACGTGAAAAAACATTTGCAAGTGTATCAGGCTCAATATCAATAAAATAATGTTCCCTCTTTTGTTGGATTTTACACAAATACCACTTCAGCAGAGAAAGAGGATTAGGGTGTCAGGGTGATCCTCATCCTGGTTTCAGAACAGCCCTTTGTGGCCATGGCTCTTATTTTTGTTTTATTTTACGCGGTTATCCATTCAACAGAGGAACAGGCTGAGAGTGTTATGCTGACCATCATCCTGGATCACAATAGCCGCTTGTAGCCACAGCACAACAGTAAGACTCCTGAGCTGCCCTTTTCTTTGACCGGACATTCATAAGTATACAGTGGCAGAACTACCGGGGTCGCAGGGATCATGACTGCGACCGGGCCCTGGAGTTCTGCCAGTCAGGGGGGCCCAAGGCACTCGGCGCCCCTCTGTCTCCTCTCACCGCTTTGTAGCGGATTTGAGGAGCAAAGTGAAGGAGTGCTAAGCTGATTGCTCTGAGCTCTCTGAAGTTCGAAGACAGAAGGCTCTCTGGACGGACCAAGTACCTTGTACTGGAATGTCCTCGAGCTGGGCTGCATCCATGGTCAACAGAATCCAGGCTGGCTGAATCAAGGACCTCCCATCTTTCAGATGCTCCCACCAACTGAGGGAGCGACGGACTTGAGGAGACAGGGTGCACCTTTTGTTCAACCTAATGGGTTGCGATTCCAAATGCCCAAAACTTCTGATTGGAGAGGGCGTAAGTGCCAAAGGGCCCAAAGGACTGCATGCGCAGTCGCTGACATGTGCCCTAACATCTTCATACGCGTTCTGATGGACACCGACTGAGGGGTCCTTAGAGAACTGGCAGCTCTGACAACCCGATTGTGTCTGTCGAGAGACAGAGAGAGAGAGTCATCCGGGTCAATTATGAACCCCAGAAACTTCCTGGAAGTGGATGGAACCAACTCGGACTTTTGGAAGTTTACTATCCACCCTAACTGGTGGAGAAAAGCCAGAACAAAAAAACCGCTAGGGAGTGCTCGTGTATACCGGTCAAAACATAAAAACAGAAAGAAACAATAATAGTGTAATATTGTGTGCAGATGGTGACACTGTGTGTCAATGCTATGCACTCACAATGTATATGTGTAATCAAGCTTCATAACCATCAAATCCTCCGGGTGGACGTATAGCAGGTATATGCAAGGAAGCAGAAAAACGAACAGGGACCACAATGGTGCAGTATCACACAGTTGTCTTGGTACGCAAATGTAAAAACACACTTACACTTTTCGTGAAGATACAGTGCCCATATGTATTTGGCGTGTTCTCCTCTGCTTGCCTCCAAAATCTCCGGATCTGTACCAGTATTCCACTGGTATGTGTGTCTGTACCCCGTGGGTAGATAGGATTCAATCCACAATGCAGTAGGATAAAATACTATTTATTAAGGCTAATGCCAAATTAAAAGCAAAAATCCACAAAGGGATATATTAAAAAGGAAAATAAATATGTCCTTAAAAAGAGCTCTATAAAATCCTCTTTGTACTGGAATGTCCTCTAGATGGGCTGCATCCATGGTCAACAGAATCCAGGCTGGCTGAATCAAGGACCTCCCATCTTTCAGATGCTCCCACCAACTGAGGGAGCGACGGACTTGAGGAGACAGGGTGCACCTTTTGTTCAACCTAATGGGTTGCGATTCCAAATGCCCAAAACTTCTGATTGGAGAGGGCGTAAGTGCCAAAGGGCCCAAAGGACTGCATGCGCAGTCGCTGACATGTGCCCTAACATCTTCATAAGCGTTCTGATGGACACCGACTGAGGGGTCCTTAGAGAACTGGCGGCTCTGACAACCCGATTGTGTCTGTCGAGAGATAGAGAGTCATCCAGGTCAATTATGAACCCCAGAAACTTCCTGGAAGTGGATGGAACCAACTCGGACTTTTGGAAGTTTACTATCCACCCTAACTGGTGGAGAAAAGCCAGAGCCTGCTAAATATGGGACGATTTCTAGGCCTTCTAGACTCAAGATTGCTACCACGGCAACTACAACCTTGGTAAAGGTATGAGGAGCAGAGGAGATTCCGAAGGGAAGGGCAGCAAACTGAAGGTGTTTCACTTCGCCACAAAGGGATACAGCCACACACAGATACTTCCTGTGGGCTTGGCAAACAGGAACATGAAGGTAAGCGTCCTTCAAGTCTATAGAGACCATCACGTCTCCCGGCAGTAAGATATTTATTACAGAGCGGATGGACTCCATGCGGAATTTCTTTCTCGCTATGAACTTGTTCAAATAGCGAAGATCTATGATCATCCGCCAGTCTCCTGTGATCTTGGGCACTAGGAAGACTGGCGAAAAGACGCCGGATCCGCGCTCTTCTGGAGGAACTTCCTCAAACGCCTTCTTCTGTATATAGGCGTGGATAGATGCCTCTAGGACTCTGTGCCTCTCGCGCAAGAGAATCCTTGTCAGAACAAAATTCAGAGGAGTTAGGGAAACAAAACTTATTTTGTAGCCTGACCAGACTACATCTAACACCCAGAGGTCTGGTATGGACCTCCCGCAAGCCTCAAGAAAAAAAAAAGATAGACAACCTCCCACCAGGGGCTCTAGCACTGGAGGAGGGGTTACCTCCGGACTCTCTGGCGCCAGACGTCCTTTCTCTTCTCATAGGACCCGCGGGAGCGACCTGCTCCTCTCTTCTGAGTCCCCTGACGCCATTGGGATCTAGAAGGTCCCTGGGACCTGGATGCTCTGGCCTGTCTGCCCTTCCCTCTAGACGCATGCTGGGGGAGGGATTTGCCTTTCTTGCCAGAAAGGCCCTCCATGATCCTGTCCAGCTCACTGCCAAACAGCTTGCCAGGTTCGTAAGGCAACCCATAAAGCGAAAATTTGGAGGCGTTGTCTGCTTTCCAGGGTTTTAACCATAGGGGTCTCCTTGCAGCAGCAGATAGCGCCAAAGATTTGGAGGCTAGCTTCAGATGTTGAGGTGCAGCATCCGAAAGGAATTCCACAGCCAGTTGAGCCGTTTTAAACTGCTTCAAGATATCGTCTCTTGGAACACCTGCATCAATATCCGACTGGATTTGAGACATTCTGGTGCGCAGAAAATGAGTAACCACACTAGAGGCTATAGCCACAGAAGCTGAGGCAGAAGCAGCCGCATAATTGTGGTGCAAGGAACACTCTGCGCGCCTATCCATGGCATCGTGTAAAGAAGATCCTCTTGGACATCTTGGCGATGGCCATATCCACTTTAGGGGGAGGACCCCATGGGTGCTGCTGGTCTACATTAAGCGGAAACATAGATTTGAACCGCTAGGTGATAACCGGACCTTTTTCCGGGAATTTCCATTCAGTCTCCATTAACTTAATGATAGACTCATCCACTTTGAAGGCCCTTGCCCTCTAGAGTTGGTTTCTGGAGCTTCCTTAGGGTCAACATCCTGGTCCCCTGACCGGATGGACTTTAGTAAGCGTTGGGTTTTCTCAATGGGAAACCAGAACGGAGAAGCAGGTTCTTCTTCTTGAGAAGAGTCAAGCTCATCTACAGAGAGATAAGCGTCTTCAGACATAGGGGCCAACCTAGGACGGGACTGGGCCCTAGGTCTCTTTATCTGGAGTGTATCCTCAAATCTCTTGACCCAATCATATCACGTATATTGGGTTCTGCTTCAGGGGGATCTCTGCAACTTGAGCAGCGACTATAAGGGTAAGCATCCTCTAGGGGTGTATCACACCCGCGGCAGGTAAAATGCCTGCGCTTGGCAGTGGACTTGCGCCCCTCAGGAGCAGGATCCTCTGGAGTATGGGATGACATCTGCAAAAGAGATGACCAAAATAATATAAAGAGTTTTATTAAACATAAAAATCTTCTTAGTTATACCTACCCTGAGATTGACAATGCAAGGGAAGGATAACACACAAAGCCAAAGATAGACAGGAGACTCTGGGAAGGTTAACTAATAGCTGTACCAAGAGACAGCCTAAAGGACACTAACAGGTTAATATACACTGGCAGAGAGCCAAAACGGGAAGCCACGCCACCCAGAAGTGACATCAGACGCCACAAATGAAAATCAGGAATCAGCAGTTAAAACGAGTACAGGGAGGCATAGAGAAACTCCAGAACATCATAGCCTAGATCAGCAGACATGAAGATAAGCAGCTGGGAGGAGACATCCAAACCAGTCAGGTATAGATCCAGCACAAACACGCAGATAATGCTGGGTGAAATGAGGCCATCCTGCAGCACAGCAGGGCAGCAGATTAAAAATAGGATACACAATCCAACAGGAGGGCACCTGAAAAAAGTAAAATAAAGGTTAGCAAGCTAACACAAGGTCTCACACAGAGACCACCACCTGTCCCAATATGTCCAAAGGACAGAAAAAAAGCACACTGTGGTTAGGGGTGGAGTTCCCTTTATAGGTGGGGTAAAGGGGGTTAATTGCTTATTTAATCATGTAAATCATTAATTTTCCACCTGTCCTAATTGTTCACAGGGGCAGTAATACCCCCCCCTCTTGTGCTGCCAGTTAGGACGTAAGGGAATTGGTATTCATGCATTTGTTCCTTGAACAACCCTCCCGTGACATTCCAAGTCCTCACAAAGAAAATCACGTCACCATACTACCAATGATGATGGTGGGGAGACCTCCAAAACCGTGAGGTTGCCTAATCAACCGCTTCCCCATTGTCATTTGTAACTAGTGTTTCAGACAGGAAATTGGTTAAATGTAACCGCCTCATTGCTTATATAACATTTGAGAAAAAGATGGTATCGATTTTCCTCATAGGCTTTACCTTAGCTCCTTCTCTTTCAGCCATGGATACACATAGAAAATGCTAGTTCCCCACTCTTCCTTTAGAGGGAACTGTTCAAATACAGATCAAACAAAAGCAATAATTTTGAGACTGGAGAAATCATTATAAGTTGCATTTTCAGTTGAATTTGGAAAAAAATCACTTGAACATTTGTTGAGTTGATCTATTTCCATTGCTTTAGTTTGATTTGTTCATTGCAAACAGCTGAAAGCCTGTAAATTTTGACAATAAACCTAATTTGCAATGGGAGTTTAATAAGTTTGATTGGAACTGTATGTTAGAATTGGGCACTTAAGAGTAGTCGACTTCATATAATTCCAGGTCTGGGAAGCTATGGTTTCTATGGGTAAGTAGACTTAAGATAACCCCATATGCTATGATAAATATATCAAATTAACATATAAACTTTTCAAACATACTGCCCACAAGACTATTGGGCAAACTAGATGGGCCGAATAGTTCTCTGGCGTCACTCTCTATGTTTATTGATAATATTAAATGTACATGTACAACTAAACACACACACTTTCAAGGAATACAAGGTAATGAATACACATGGGTAGAGAACTTACTTCCACTTTACATCAGTCTAAAAATAAGATGTCTTTGATGTACTCCTATAAAGAGTTAGACACATTCTAGTTACTAGGTTTACAGGGATAATTCATCACATGGTACACATAATTATACAATTACCAACGGTAGTTTACTTAACGGATGTTCTCAATGTAGTTCTGTGAAAATAATACACATTACATGATCACCACATTAACCCCTTCAGGACCGGGATTTTTAAGCTAGGGTGTCGCTAAAGGACCGGAGCCGTTTTTGTGTTTTTGCCATGTCTGTCTTCAACTGTAATTTCTCTCTTATCAATTGGTGCACCCACACAAATCATATATTGTTTTTTTCAGCACAAGTAGGGCTTTCATTTGAAACCATATTAAGCTGGGTAGTACATTGTTTTATTTGAAAAAAACTGGAAAAAGTGGGGAAAAAATGAAAAAAAACATTTTTTTACAGATTTGTATACATACAAATTGTACACACATTGAACCAATGGGAAAAAATTATCCCAAATATATTCATTAACTTGTCCTGATTTGGAAACCACCCAACATGGCCAGGATTTTTATCTATTTTGACCAGTATAGGGCAAATATTGCAAGGCATGCATCACGTTTTTGAAATGTAATTTTTTCCAAATTTGGCATGGTAGTCTAATAACTGCAATAGTCATCACAGATACTGATTATCCCCCCAAAATGATATGTTTATGAACAGTAGATAAGTCAAGGTGTACAACTAGGGTAATTTTGACACTTTTCAAACAGGGATTTTATCGCCAATTGCTGCCAAATTTTGAGGTATTTTTATATTTTTTTGGTTTTTTTGCATATGTTGCAATGTTGCTTTAGATTTTATATTATATTTTGTATAGAATATGTGCAACTGCAGAAAAAAACACCAAATTGTGTTCACCAACATCCCCCGGTTCCAACAAGGCCTCACATGCATGGTTCATGCATTTTTTGAGGAAGCTATGAGGGCAAAACTAGAACATGCGCATTTTCGTTTTCACATTTGGAATTTTCAGAAATTGGTTTCCTGGGCCCATATCCCATTTGGGACATTTTGGAAGCCCCCCACTGTAAAATTACCCCATAAAATTATATATTTATGAACAGTAGACAAGTCAAGGTGTTCAACTAGGGTAGTTTTGACAGTTTTCAGCTAGCCATTTCTTCACTGATGTCTGCCAAACTTCACAGGGAAATTATTTTATTGCGTTTTTAACGCATACATTTCAATGTTGCACTGAATTTCTTGCACACCATAAGTGCAACAGTGGAAGAAAACACCACATTTTGTTCACCAACATCCCCCGATTCCAACAAGGCCTCACATGCATGGTTCATGCATTTTTTGAGGAAGCCATGAGGCCATAACTGGAACATGTGCAAGTTTTCAGGAATTGGTTTACTGGGCCCATATCCCATTTGGGACATTTTGGAAGCCCCCCACTGTAAAGTACCCCAAAATAGTATATATTTATGAGCAGTAGATTAAGAACAGTAGATTAAGATTAAGAAGAAATGAAATAATTTTTTGTAACTGGCAACTGTAAGAAAGATTAAGAAGAAACAATTCAATTATTTTTTGTACCTGGCAACTGTATGAAATTCTTTAAAACAGTTGCCAATGCACAGACCGGGCTTATCAGGGCAACCAGAACAGTAAAATACTGTGTCCTTCCTGTGCCCTTTGGCATAACACACCCTGCACCGTTTTTGTGTTTTGGTTTTTTTGGAGGTAGGAGGGAATTTGAAGGGGAAATGTTCTTCTTGAATTACAAGAGACGCTGAAGGGCCTTGTTCTGCTGGAGCCAAGATTTCCTTGAGTAACAAAAACTGAAAAGATAAAAATGTGTTTGTTTTGGCAGGGTGTATTTTTTTAAAAAGTAAGAATGCATTGTGAGTTGCAATCTGCATTATATAAATGGCTACCTTTTTATACCACGTATTGGTTTTTCTCATTATGAGGTATGGCTGCAATAATTGATCGGCCAAATCCACTCCCCCCATATGCCTATTGTAGGCCTTGATGCAGGTAGGCTTTCTTTGGAACTGAGTTTTGCCCCGGACAGGAAAAGGAACAGTGGCATCATGAATCGTGGTTAACATGCACACATCCTTCTTGTCCCTATATTTTACAGCCAAAAGTTCTTGTTGGCGTAAAGCTAAGGATGCCCCATATTTTAGTTTGGTTTCTCTAATCTGTTTTGGGACCCCTATTCTGCTCTGCCTTACTGTGCCACAGGCCAAGGTGTCCATACAAAACAACAACTTGAACAAAGGGACACTTGTATAATAGTTGTCCATGTACAAGTGGTACCCTTTGTTCAGTAAGGGGCAAACAAGGTCCCAGACAATTTTTTCACTTATGCCCAGATGGTCTGGGCAGCCTGGTGGGTCAAGCTTGGCATCTTTCCCCTCATAAACCCGGAAGGAATATGTGTAGCCACTACTGCTCTCACATAATTTATAAAATTTTACCCCATACCGGGAGCGTTTAGAGGGAATGTATTGCTTGAACCCTAACCGGCCTTTAAATTTCATTAGGGACTCATCAATACTAATTTCTCGCTTGGGGGTATAAACGGCAGCAAATTTAGTTTGGAAGTGAGAAATAAGGGGGCGAATTTTAAAAAGCCCGTCATATGTGGGGTCATCTTTGGGAATGCACTGGGTATTGTCATTGAAATGTAAAAAAGCGGAGGAGGAGTGCATACCTTCCCCTTTTCATGGTGTTGGAGAAAATTGGGGTTGAAATAATGGGGTCTGTGCTCCAGTACGACTTGAAAGTGGGCTTTTTTATTATCCCCATTATCATGGTGAGTGCCCAGAATGTTTTTAACTCGCACACATCAGTGGGAGTCCATGCCTTTTGCTTGTTTGCTTTATTTCTACATTCCTGGGCAGCGTACAAGTTAGTCTGGTAAACTAACTCTTCCCAAAACTCATTGCCCATGAACAGCTCCATAAACTGGCATGGGGTATATTCTGCGACATCCAGATGAATGCCGGAATTGGCAGTGAAGGGGGGAACATCTGGAAAAGTGCCAGCTGCAGGGATCCACTCATCAGAGGGATCAGGAGGAGTACTAGTAATATTAGTAGAAGCAACACGGCGCCTTTTAACTGGGGGTGCAGCATCATCAGAGCTGCTGCTAAACTGGCCCACATCAAAATCTGACGCAGTGTCAGTTGCAGAGTCTGACGCAGTGTCAGTGTCTGAGGCCAATATTTTATATGCCTCTTCCACCGTATAAAACCTATCCATATTTTTTTTTTTTTTTTTGTCCTACCTAACCCTAGACCCTAACCCTAATCCCTACCTAATCAATTCCCCACTAACTGATAAATTCCCCACTAACTAATCAATTCCCCACTAACTAACCCACCCACAGCCACCCACAATTTTTAGGAAAAAAAAAAAGAATTAACCCCTTAGGGTCAAATGCTGCTGATCAGAACACTGATCAGCAGTGAAAAAATGAAATACATTTTTTTTTTTTTTTTTTTAATACTAATCGCTCGGGACTCTCTGGAACAACGTGCTCTGTCTCTCTCCAACTCACAACCACGAGCGAGGAGGAGGGAGACAGGGTAATATAGGCAGATACAATGTTTACAAACATTGTATCTGTCAATATTCAAAAGCATGCACGTGATTCGCTTTTAAAGCGATCACGTGCATGAAAGTGACGCCAATTGGCTGCTGCACGATCGCTGGGGTCGCCCAGCGGTCAGTAGCAGCCAGCCCTTCGCGATCCCGGCGTCGAGTGACGCGGGACCGCTTTTCGGCTCCGACGTACCTGGTACGTCCCGGTCTACCGGGGACCAGTAACCAGGAAGTACCAGGTACGTCCCGGTGCTGAAGGGGTTAAATTGACACGTCCCTGATCCATTATTGTAATGTTGCATGTCAAAATGTAATCATAAAAAACATTTGCAAGTGTATCAGGCTCAATATCAGTAAAATAATGTTCCCTCTTTTGTTGGATTTTACACAAATAAACACATTTGGGAGTTTTCTTTCTTGTTTCAGATAGCCCAACATGCAGCATCCATCCTCAAATGTCATTACAACAGAACAGAAATCTTCAGTTCTTGAGATTCATGGTGAATATGGACCATGTATAAAAGGAAGTGGAATGTCTAAAATGTTCAAGGGGTGTGATTCAAACAATATATACCGTATTGGCTCGAATATAGGCCGCACTTTTTCCCCCCACTTTAAGTTTTTAAAGTGGGGGTGCGGCCTATATTCGGGGTCTAGCGCCCGACGCCCGTTTGGATACAGATCCCCCGCAGCGGTGCAGGGGACCTGCATCCTAATCCCCGATATGCTCAGACAGCCTCCCCTGCCAGCACTTCCCACGGGGGGGGGGGGGGATGTGCCGGCACGGGAGGTTGTCTAAGTGCATCGTGCGGACCGTCCGCACGATGCGTTTTACCTCTGGCCCCCCCCCCCCCGACTTACCGGAGCAGACGCCCGGGTGTCTTGCGGGGCCGGCGGGGGACATCTACGCAATACGCGTATACACCGGAAGTTGTATACGCGTATTGCGTAGATGTCCCCCGCCGGCCCCGCAAGACACCCGGGAGTCTGCTCCGGTAAGTGAGGAGGACAGTCGTAGCATATCTCGGGCAGGGAGGAGGACAGTGGTAGCATATCTCGGGCAGGGAGGAGGACAGTGGCAGCATATCTCGGGCAGGGAGGAGGACAGAGTGGCAGCATATCTCGGGGAGGGAGGACAGAGTGGCAGCATTTTTTTTTGGTGCTTTTTTAAAGAAAAAAACTTTTTCTCTAAAAAAAGCTCCAAACTTTTAGGGTGCGGCCTATATCCGAGCCAATACGGTATTTTATGTGTGTTATTTTGATGTTTATTCCCCCAAAATGAATAGCATATTTTTGGTTAAAGTTTGTAAACCACTTTGAGTGCTCATGATAATAAATATTAGAATATAACATCACTTTTATAGTTTCTTGATCCAAGAAGAAATCTGATTGCACCTTGGAGTCAAGAAGGACTCCTTCCCTTAGGTAAAATTCTAAAAATAAACAAACAATAAATAATAATTGGGGCAGAGGGTTGCCTTTTTTTGGATCAAAAGCAGGAAGGATGGGTAGAAGGGATGGACATGATGGACTTAGGTCATTTGTCAACCTACATTTCTATGATTTAAAGCATGTTGTGACTATATGATTATGTAACATAAACACACATTTTGTATTGAGTTACTTAGAGATTCTTGGATACTTTGAGATTCATATTTAAATCAGCAAAAATTGTGCTTCTGCTATTGCCCGTGATGAGAATCTATACCTCCTTTGATACTTAAGCACATACTGCATCTGAAACAACCTCATGGATTTTAAAAGCCTTATAAGCTAAAAATACAATCATGTATAAATAAAATATGCAATTTTCTGGCTATATTTTCTACATAAGACTTCATACCTTGTCCCATGATGCAAAACTAACCTCAAGTTAGCTACCAATGAACGGCTGAACTTCTCCCATAAATGAATAGTGTGTTTTTTTCCCAAAGAAAATTACAGATAAAGAAAGGTTGTACTGTCTCATGCCAGTTTTAGGATCACTGCAATTATAGGTAACTAGAATTTCAGAGGACATCACTTTTAAGTTTTAACAACACAGAATCATTATTATTGAAGGTGTGCTCACACACGGAAGTCAAGCTCGGATGCGCTAAGCAGGACTACCCAAATATCTCTAGCTAAGCTCAAGAGTGGTGTAATTGTCATTTTGCACACTTGTGTTTTATAAGACTGAGATCAGCATCATCCACTGTGAATCCAGAAAGATAAAATTCTGCATGGAGCAGACATGATACAAAAAAATCAAGGTCAATTGTATGGATTATGTTATCAGTGAAGGCTAAATGTTGGGTGGAGCAACTGGAAACACAGCACAATTACATAACTAGTAATTATAATTATATATATATATATATAGTAATAATAATAGGTGGGACATAACTAGTTCTCCTTTAAAAGCCAAGGAGGCCGACTGTGGTTCTCTGAGCTCTTGACACGTCTCACTTGAGTCTTAGCCACTCTCCAACCCAAACAGTCACCATGGTTCAATTTACAGCTGAAGAGCGTGCCGCCATCACATCCGTGTGGCAGGAGGTTGACATCAGCAAGGATGGCGGCGACATCCTCACCAGGTAATTAGCAGCAATAGTTTGCTATAATATTGTACAAATTGTACCAATAGAGGACATGTATATCTGTTATACTCCTAAATTAAACCTGTGGCACTATTCTACATTGTGTGAGGGGCAAACGCAGAGCCGGCCTTAGGCGTTGTGGCGCCCTGTGCGGACTACTCCTGTGGCGCCCCCCCCTCACTACCCGCCCTCTCTGCCCCTTCAAACTACCCCCCCATGCCCCTTCAAACTACCGCCCCTCAAACTACCCCTTCAAACTACACCCCCCCTCTGCCCCTTCAAACTACACCCCCCCCCCACTTACCTTGTTGCCGGAGTCCTGCGGTGAGAGCGGGAGGCATCCGTCTTCTCGCTCTGCCGGCATTTCATGTTGAGAGCCGGAATAGTCCGGCGCTCAACATGAGATGCCGGCACAGCGACGGAGTCACGGAGAGTAAGGGGCGCCGAGCGGTTGCCGAGAACTTCACAAGCAACCGCTCGGCGCCCATGACCGGGACTTAGATTTAAGCATAGTTTTTTTTTTTTAAACTTTATTTAACATGAATGATAAATAAAGTTTTAAAAAAAAACACCAAAAAAATCTTTAATCTAAGTCCCGGTCAGGCGCCCCTGCAACCATGGCGCCCTGTGCGGTCGCACAGGTCGCACACCCCTAAGGCCGGCCCTGGGCAAACGAATAGGATTAGTGGAACGGAGAACCAAAGACCCAGAGAGGGCCCATTCGGTCTGAGGTGTGCCATGACCGACGTACCAGGTAGGCCTATAGAGGGCCACCCCGTAAATAGAAATGAAAGAAAGGATAGAGGAGAAAAGAGGAAATAAAAGGAAGGAAATTAAAAGGGAGGGGGGGCAAGGGAGGGCAACGTTAGGAGCTGTAACGTAGCTGTGGAAGGGAGAGGCGTTGGTTAAATAACCATAGCCCCTCCCACAACTACAGGCTAATATACATAAGCCTTCACATTTGTGTGAGGGGCAAACGAATAGGATTAGTGGAACGGAGAACCAAAGACCCAGAGAGGGTCCATTCGGTCTGAGGTGTGCCATGACCCACGTACCAGGTAGGCCTATAGAGGGCAAAAAGAAGAAGAAAGTTAGTCGTATCATAACATGACAATATGAATGACCAAGCTTATTAAGCGAGTGACGTGAAGGCATTACGCATTCCCGAGATTGGATGTGAGATATAAAGAAGGAAACACGAGGAGTTCCATCTGCCTAGCTTTTAATCACCTGGGCTGGAACTTATTCTTAGACGCTGCCCCGATTACGCGAGTGGGTTAAGGCCAATCCTGGTATGTAATAACCCAACATATCTGATTGACTGACGACAACGGCTCCCTGGGGAAGGGCAAAAGACTGGCTTTCGGTTTCCCAGTCAAAAACCAACAACAAGGCTCCCAGGACTGCAACTGGGCACCAAACTGAGTCGGTAAGAAAAAACGTAATTCGTGTACTTGGCCGGACCGATTCGTTTTCGTACGACCGAGGGACAGAACGAAATGATCACCAACAGAACACAAGTCCGAGACTTCAGAGATGTCGAAGAATAAAGCGTAATGGCCAGTACCGTCGGTCGCATGAACCAACGAAGGCTGACTTACCGTCCCAGTAAAATAAGGACTGCAACTGGGCACCCGGGGACATTGGTAGGAAGAAAGTGTCCTCGGACCGGATTAATTCTTTTCGTATGACCGAGTGACAGCTCGTAATGATCAGAAGAACCGAAGCTGAATTAAGTACCGTAGCCAGCTCACCAAGCTGCCTGTATCCGAAAAAATTACATTGAAGCTTAAGCACTATACATGTACCAGGACTAAACAGGATGTCCATTAACATTAGCAAAGCTCTTACTCGCCATCCATTGGTGAATTACCGGGGGACTTCACTGGCTTGACCTTGCAGACCTCTAATACGTTATATCCGGGTGAGAAGAAACCAGAGAGGTTCTTTAGAACTACAATATTGATCTTCTGTTAGGAAAAGCTTCATCGCTAAGTGAAATGGCTTAACCGTGCTCACCGTGAACTAATAGCGGATACGGTCAGATTGTCAGCTCTGAGGGACAGTTTGCGTATAATCGTCAATGTGTGAATATGAGTGGATGATGACAGCCACTGAGCGAGACCAGAAGGCTCACACTGGATCCTTCCTCTAAACATCCCACTCACTGGAGCTAGAGCCTGAGAAGCAGACACGTAACGGACTCACGGACATGGAGCCTGAGAAGCAGACACGTAACGGACGCGGAGAAGCAGACACGTACCGGACTCACGGACGCGGAGAAGCAGACACGTAACGGACTCACGGACGCGGAGAAGCAGACACGCAACGGACTCACGGACGCGGAGAAGCAGACACGCAACGGACTCACGGACGCGGAGAAGCAGACACGTACCGGACTCACGGACGCGGAGAAGCAGCCACGTAACGGACTCACAGACGTGGCGCCTGAGAAGCAGCCACGTAACGGACTCACAGACGTGGAGCCTGAGAAGCAGCCACGTAACGGACTCACAGACGTGGAGCCTGAGAAGCAGCCACGTAACGGACTCACAGACGTGGAGCCTGAGAAGCAGCCACGTAACGGACTCGCAGACGTGGAGCCTGAGAAGCAGCCATGTAACGGACTCGCAGACGTGTAGCCTGAGAAGCAGCCATGTAACGACAACCATGATCTTAAACCCCCCCCCCCCATTGACTCTTGCCTGAATACCCACAGCGGCGCATTTAAAGGAAAACTCATCAGCCGGAATGAGGGAAACTATGCTAAAGCTCGTATGGGAAATAAGGGGCAGGGAGCTTCTTGAGGTACAGCCATAATACCTGTAAAGGAACCACATGCTAAACCCTAATCTGGAATTACGGGGAGGGATGAAAAACAGCAGCTTCTCTTAAAACCGGATTCCACACTTAATAGGAGATAGACATTGCTTGAGAAATAATGCCCCGGGGCACATCGCTTTGGTAGGGCCCAATGGCATCCATGCAAATATGACGTAGCATGAATAGACTAACATGGCAACCAGTGGTGGCAGGGCCTGCAGGAGAGGAAGGGGGCAGGCCTGCAGGTGCAAGCTGGGCTTCCAAAATTGGCTAATCTCTCGTAAATTAAGGAGACCGATGCCACCCACTAGTGAGGTGAGCATGTCCCTCATTGCGCCCTGTCCACAAAACTAGATTGTGGCGGGCTGGATCTATGAGGAGGAGACGGGACAAGCAAACGGTGGGTAGAAAAATTCCGCTATGCTGGCCGAGGCAGAGAAAGGAATGCATCACCTTGTTAATACAGCCGTCGATTTAGCAACAGACTGAGCATGGAGGGAATGTGAGGCGGCAAAGTCTGACCCAGGAGCGTGTGAACAGGGAATGGAGGACCTCTCTTCTTGATCGGATAGGAATGACAAGTCTATGCAACGGAACCTGGACATATACCCCGGACCTAAATCTGAACTAACTGAATATCTAACCGAGCTCCGCGCTGGAGCGGGATGAAACGTAGAGGGAGGCCTAATTAGCTAACAGTGAGGCACGAAAACTAGCTCGTGGGACGTAACCTCCAAGCGAGGAGGGGAGATTGCCTCGGGGTGGGGCCCAACTGCCTAGTTCAAGGAGGCCGTCTATCTAAGCGGGGACGTAACGAGGTCTCGAGAATATTGCCTCCTATCTGACTCACTAAACCTGACACTCTACGGTTAGCAACCCCCTGGAACATCTGTTTCTTCCAATTATTGGAAAAGGTGCCCGGTTGTAATGACTGGAACCGACCTGCCGGTAATCTAATTATAGGAATGGGAAACCAGACTGAGATAAAACAGAGTACCTCAATAATAACGTGAGCTGTAATCGTGTGAAGCAACGTGGAACCGCCTCCCAGCAGAAGACAACCATGAATACTTGAATTAGCAACAAGAGGCAAATAGCAGTACGTAAGGTGGCAGTCCGCTCAGGGCCAAGCTGTAATCGTGTACAGTAACGTGACGAAAAATCCGAGCGGGGCGGTTGATACGTGGAACCGCCTCCCAGCAGAAGCGGTAGAGGCCAACAATGAGTATCTGAATTAGCAACAAAAGGCAATAACCGTACCTGACTAGACGGCTAGTTAAGAAGACGTGTAACAGAAAGTACTTGAAGACCAAACGCAACAATATACATAAACAAACCACGTGACATTCCAATAATGAATAAAAGAGGGGGGCCAGCGAGAGTTCGGGGGGCCAGCCCTACTACCAGAAATACACAACAAATGTAACCTGCACATACAAGAACCAGCACAGAGAATACATAAGAACAAACCAGAATCCCATGGCCAAGCTGGATAGTGTAGAGTAACGTGAAGAAAATTCGACGAGGACTGGTTGATACATGGAGCAGCCTGCCAGCAGAAGCGGCCGAGTGCAACAGACAGTTCCTCAATTAGCAATAACAGTGACAGAGGAAATAACAGAACATGAGGTGGTTGTCCCATCTGTAACTGCTTTGGAGGCGACCAAAGCAACAAATATATATATATACACACACATACAAATCATGTGACCAGCCTAAATAACTCGCACTAATAGTGAACAAAGGGTTAATGAAAAAAGTGGTTAACTGGCAATCCTTATCTGACTCTAGCAACAGAAATTCCTCAAGCAGGGCCAGTAGATACATGGAACAGTCTCCCAACAGAGTAAAATAGTGAATATAGCTTGTATGCTGATTGTTATCCACAAATGGTGTGTTCATGAATTAATTGAAGTATAATTTGAAAAGTACTCTAACAACCAATGTAAATGACCAGCTGTAGCATACAATGAGTAACTCCAAGAACGATATAGCGAGCGACTGAAAATACGCTTGGAAAAGGAAATGAACCTCCATAAAAGTGCAGACATAGTAACATGAGCTGAACAGTATAAAAGCATGAAGGAAAGAGAGCATGCGTAATGATGTGAAGTGCAGGACTAGAGGTATCAACAGGTATCGGTAGTAAAAGGGTTAACAGGCTTAGTAACGATTGAGTACGAGAAGCGCACCTGAGTGGCCATGCATACATATAAACAATCCGAATCAAGAGAAGTACCCAGCATAGCTCCAGTGAACTGCTACCTTTAACACAGATGTTGTAATTAGGCACGGTTAGTAAAAGAAACATATAGAGATCACGAAGAAAGTGAAAACAGGCTTGGGAAGGTTTATGTTTGATTAACAGCACCTGTGCAGCGCCCTGCATACACAAAGCGGTCTGTAAACAACAACAAAACCCCACGTAGACCCCGTAAATGAGTTAATAAACGACCAAGCAAGCAACGAGAAAATAAGTATAACCGGAAGGGGGGTGCCCCCTCTCGAATAACCCCGAAAAAACCTGATTTGCAGGAGTCGTTTGGCTCCTGAAATGCAGACATGCCACACTGCCAATACTAGCCGAAAACTGCAATGTTCCGTCCTGAAGTTCCGTGACATCACTTCCTGTATAGATCAGCCAACGTTAGGAGCTGTAACGTAGCTGTGGAAGGGAGAGGCGTTGGTTAAATAACCATAGCCCCTCCCACAACTACAGGCTAATATACATAAGCCATATCCATATTCAGTACCCTTTAACTGATTTTATATGTGCATGATACGGGTAGGCTTATCCCAATGCTTTTCTTTAGCACTGAGTAACTGTTTGTTTAGTACCAAAAGGTATTTAATGTTGTTCATAATGAGTTTTAAATTAAATAAATTATTTGGCCACATCATGTCTATATTTATAATGGGTAATTCTGCTGGATGTACTAATTATGGTGCAATTAGCAGGAGCGTTTCAATGGTTGCAATAATGATTGTTTCATATTTAAAACTATGCTTGCACAGAAATAAAGCCCTGTATTGATGAAATGTCTATTGTCTACTTCAAATGAAAAATATGACACAATAAGGCATATTAATTGAGTTATATGAGATAAAAAAATAAATACCTGTACAATTATATAAAGTGGTTTATGCAATAATTTAAGCTTATTAACACCTAAGTTTATCTACATTTATTGACTAAAACTATATTTAAGAAATTATACAATTTATCATAGTATATACTAACGCCTGAGTCTCGTATACAATTATTTTGTTTAAAAACTGTTTTTCTATCGCTCCAGGCTGGTTGTTGTCTACCCCTGGACCCTGAGTTATTTAAGTTCTTTCGGAGACCTGTCCAATGAAACCGCTATCTCTGAAAATGTTAAAGTGCAGGACTATGGCAAGAAGGTTCTGGGTGCCATTGGCAATGCCATCCAACACTTGGATGATGTTGATGGCTCTCTCCGCCAACTCAGTGACACCGACACCAACAAACTGCTTGCAGACCCCGAGAACTTCAAGGTATATACATTTTATTATTAATAATAGATAGATTACTTACATCATTGAGTGACTGCAACCATAACATTAAACAATATTTTGAAATATTATACTTATTTCCATAAAAGATTCAGTGGCAACATTCCACGTGATCATGATTATGAGACAGAAGAGCTCCAAAACTCAGTTGTAATCTCTTCATCTTTTAAGTTCTTTTAATGCTTAGCATTGGATGCTAGCATAATATTAACAATTCAATTGAAAAATTAAGATTATACCTTCATGGTCACACAATATACTAGTGCTTTGAGCTTTTGAATGGCATGAAAACCTATGTATGATTTGTATTTTTTTCTTTCACAGCGATTTGTAGGAGTGCTGGAGACTATTGTGGCTGCCAAACAGGGATCCGCTTTCACCCCTCAGGTCCAGGCCGCCTGGAAGAAATTCACTGCAGTTATGGTGGCCGGTCTGACCCAGGGATATTATTAAACTGACTGTATCGTACTCCATCTTAAAATGTGCTTTCAGTGTGTTCATTTTGAAACATACTTAATAAAATTTAATTTAAACCAAAAGTGTTGTAAAGTGTTTCATGTTGTAAACCACTGGTCACTTTTTTAAGAATGTGCACATGCTGTCATATCATTGTCTTTAAATAACATTTAACCTCCTATAATGTAACAGGGTAATCCTGGCCTACATGGCAATCCCCACTTTTCCCCAAGTTTTTGTGTTGGGAAAGTTGGGTGTGGGTTTCAAACGTGTTTGGAGATGGTAGAAACAATTTATATTTTCCTATTTATCAGGGCAAAACTGGAGCAACCTTTGGGTAAAGGTGTACATTTGGAAAGTCACACTGAATATTACATTGATCCATGCTTTCTCGTTTTGGCTCTTTATATATAAAATGCAGCTAGCTCTTTTGTTAGTACCTGAATACATATATTTTAGATTAAATGTAAAGAACAATTCTGCTAAAATCAACAATGGGTCTGGGAACACATTTATTTTTCCATGGTTTTCAGTTCATGGTCAAAGATCTCCTGCAGCTACTAAACACTGAGTTCTGTTTCACTGCGTTATTTTTCAATTCAAATAAAAACAGCACTACATTTACCTTATTCCATTTTTTTTTTTTAAAGTGAACAGAATTTACTTTTATGTAATCATGGGAAGCGACCAAAATTACCATAAGAATATTTAGATAGAACACTAAATGGTCCTTCCCAATCTGGCCTTGATGCAACTCCATTTCCCTTCAATGCCCTGCCTTATTAATCTATCCTTTACTCCAAGATGTATTTATATTTCTCCTCATTTATGTTATTCTCTATTCTCCTTTTAGTCTTCTAGTTTTCTGTTTATACTCCTTTTCTCTTCCCCGATACCTCCTCTTTAAAAATAAATAAATAAACATTTTCCTATTTATTAGGGCAAATGCAGCAATCTTTGGACAAATTTGAGAAATCAGAGTGAACATTCCATTGATTCATGGTGGTGGAAGCATATTTCTCATTTGGACTCTTTATATCTCAAAATGTAGCCTACTCTTTTGCTAGTACCTCAAAACACATATTTTGTGTTAAGTGTAAATAACAATTCTGCCACAAAGTAGTTTGTCACAAAAGGCCTAACTGGAAACACAAATCAGCAATCAGGAAACACAAATTGTCTGGGAACGTATATCATTTCTCCATGTCTTGCATTTCATAGACACATTTCCTTGTAGCATAGAGAGGAAGCATCCATTGTAAAATATATCAAAATTTAATCAAGTTCATAGACAATAAAATCAAAACAAGAGGTACATAAACAGGCACAGGTTAGAAACACAGGCTAGATGCTTAACGCGTTTCGCACAAGGAAGTGCCTGTTTATGTACCTCTTATTTTGATTTTATGGTCTATGGACTTGATAAAATTTTGATATATTTTACAATGGATGCTTCCGCTCTATTCCCTGGTGTCAGCTGGCAACCTCTGATCCTTTGTACCTTTGTGGATTTCTGCACCGGATCCCACACATTTCAGCACACATTGGGAGAGAGATCACTACACTTCAAGTCTGGAGCTGCTCCCAAGTTTGTTTTTTTGCTATATTAACAGCAATACATGAAAATGTCTTGGTAATCATGGGAAACAATCAAAATGACCTTTAGAAAATTGTAGGCGCTGTACTAAATAATGTCCTCCACTCCCTAATCTGCCTTCAAGCATCTTCATTTTCCTTTGGTTTCCTGTCTCCCCAATCTGTGCTTTTCATCTATAAGGCATATTATTATAACTCAATGGTCTTTTGGACCATGTTCTATAAGATATGATACAGAATCCTGAGGTCATGAAGAAATTAATGTTTATCGCTGTTTATGTAGCTTGGGATTTATGTAAACATATATATTGTCCATTATTATGTCTAGTGGTTAGGATGACAGGTCAGAAGACTTGGATCCGGCAAGCAAAACCTATTTTGTTTTGTTTTTGCCACTTTAGTTTTTGTACAACACATTTTGTTTCCTGGCTGTTCGCTTGGGAAGAAATTCGCAGGGCTTTTTTGATTAGGGTATCTTGAAAGGGAGAGGTCCCTATCATCTTCTGGACTTAGACTTTACTTACAGCCACAGCATCCCAAGGTTAAAGAAAAGATCAAGACTCAATTTTGTATTGCAGGACCACCAGCAACTGCAACACTACACCAATAGATAGAAACTAGACTTGTGCATTCGTCTTCGGGCGAACATGAAAACGAACACGAAGAATGCGTGTTCGTTCTGAAGACACGCCGAAGAGAAGACAGCGGCGGTAAAATGTAGGCGAAGACGAAGAGACACACACCATGAAGATCTTCGTGATCGTCTTCGTCTACCATTCTTCACCCACCCTTCTAACTTACCTTGTCTTCGCGTCATCGCAGCATCGCGGCAGTTCCCGGAAGTGGAAATCCGCAGGTTCGCCGTCACGGGTTATAGGGCAGTGCGAATGAGCCTATTGGTCGCCTACAGGGACCTCCTCTGGCATCAACCAATTGAACAGGGAGGGAGACCAGTTACCAGAGTAAGTTACAGCACCAGGAGTTAACAGTCTGTACGAGCGACCCTATTGGTCGCCAGCAGGGGGCTCGTCTGCCATCAACCAATGGCAGACGAGCCCCCTCCTGACGACCAATAGAGTTGCTCATACGTACATTTAAACTCCTGGCGCCAGAGCTGCGTTAACCCCGTATTAACCCCTTAACCGGGGAAACGAAGAAAAACCGAACACAAAGAATGTACACGAATATTCGCCCGAAGAGAAGACGAGAACAGGCGAATATTCGCGGAATACGAAGATTTTTTTTCCCCCGAAGACGAGCACGAACACGAACACGAAGAGCCCCCTGGTGCCCAAGTCTAATAGAAACATCCAGCAGCATGTTATGGGACTCAATTTCTCAGATGAGCTGATCCTTTCGAGTGTGGAAGGTGATAATGCAGCACTTTTAGTAGGCACTGGGTAGGCACTGACACAGACATATCCAGTCTCATGGTGCATGACTGAAGTTTGACCTCAGGATAAGAAATAAGAAGACATCCAGTCCCATGGTACCAGATAGACTTGCGCATTCGTCTTCGGGCGAACATGAAAACGAGCACGAAGAGGCCGTTTTTTTGTTCGTTCCGAAGACACGCCGAAGAGAATACAGTGCCGGCAAAACGTAGGAGAAGACGAAGATTCTTCGTGATCGTCTTCGTTTTTGCCGTGCAGCCGCCAAAATTTCAAACAGGAGTGAGCTGATCCTCGTCTGTCCAATCAACTCACTCTTGTGACGTCACGCTAAGGGTCTCGTCCAATGCCTGTGCTGCTGTTTTTTGAATTCTGAAGGCGCCTTTATAAGACCAGAGCTTGCCTGAGAGATCCATTCATTTTTCGCTGTGACTGCTTTGGCAACACTGCTGTGCTGCATCCAAGCGTTACAGAGAGAGATTGTTCTACTTAATTACTATATTTAATAATAATAATTTGATTAATTTAATAATTTTTATATTTAATTTGTCATCAACTGTAGTGTATAGTGCACAGTGCACCCAGTGCCTCAGTGGCACTGGGGTGCCCTTGCCCTGGGCTGGCACTAGTGCCTACTGCCTGTCCTGCTTAAATAAATTAAATAATAGAATGTATAAATAATAATTTAATAGAATATATAATAATTTAATAGTACATTATAATATTATATATATATTTGTCAGTCATATATATATTATATACTATAGTATACTAGTGTAGAGTGTACTGTAGACATTCAAGACATCTACTAGTGTCTAATCTAAAATCAGTAATATTAATAATAATTGAATACATTATAAAATTATATATATATTTGTCAGTTATATATACTATAGTTAGTAATAGTATACTAGTGTAGAGTGTACTGTAGACATTCAAGACATCTACTAGTGTCTAATCTAAAATCATAAATTAATATCAATAATTCTTATCTTAATAGTTAATTAAATTAGCTATAAATAAAAGTAATAATATTAATTAATTACTACTAGCGTATAGTTCAGCTAATCTTATTAGTACTGGTGTTGCAGCTCTATAGTTTGTCCTTTGTTTTAGCAACAGCAAGAGACCAAGTCAATTTTTCTTAATTAATAATCTTTCATTTTATTTCATTTGTTTTGCTCACCTCAGTCCATCAGTGAAGTGAACTTGTTGGGCTAGTGAGTGCAGCCGCATAAGTGCTGTGTTCTTTTTTGATCAGCAAGCAGTGACGTTAACTGTTTTGCAAAGATTTTCTCATTTATTTTACATTTTATTTCAATTTTATTAAAAGTACCCTTAGTGTTTTGCTCACCTCAGTCCATCAGTGAAGTGAACTTGTTGGGCTAGTGAGTGCAGCCGCATAAGTGCTGTGTGTTTCAGCAAGCAGTGAAGCTAACTGTTTTGCTGTGACATTTTATTTTATTTCTAATTTCTTTTCAAGAATAATTTACTGTGTGACGACAACAACTGTACTAAGCAAAGCTTTAAGCTAATAGTTGTAGTACTAAAATAATTCTAATCTTTAATCTTCTTAATCTATAATATATTATATAATATAATATAAATTATAATTCATAATCTATAATATATATAAGTAATTCTTTCTAATTCATAAACTATAGTCTATCTATAATCCCTAATATAAGTAATTCTAATCTATTAATAATATAATATTATATATAACTTAACCTCACTTTAGCTTAGTGGGCTTGAGAGCGTCGGCCTAGAGTTAGACTAGAATACTAATATAGCTTTAGGTTTAGCATAGTAGTAGGATAGGCTCTTAGGCCCGTGTAAATTCAAAGTCTTTAATTTTTTTATCCCCCCCCTTTTTTTTTTTTAAGTTTTTTTAAACACTACACTACAAACACAAAATTTGAAATGGATCCTCCTTTTGGGACTAAGGAGGGACAAGCTCCATCTACCACCACCACCACCACCACCACCACCAGTTCTAAGATGCAGCCTTTGCGTCAGTCTAGTCGGCCAAGTAGGCCAAGCTCTCACTTATCATTTGGGGAAGCATTGCTTGAAGGATCATCAAGTAAAGGAAAGGCACCAAAAGCAGGCAGTAGTAGTGCGGCTATGCACACAAGCGCTATGGTTTTTTATGGAAAGCCTAAAGCATCAGAAGCACGTTCAAAGTTAAAGGGTAGCACAACTAGTACTTCTACTAGCCCAGTGAGTAAAAAGAAGTGCCTTTTGCCCCAAGCAGCATCTTCCCCATCCACGAGCAGCATGCAAGGTACCAAGCAGAGCCAAATTAGCAGCAAGACTCAGAGGGGTCCCAAACCAAAGCAATCTCATTCCTTTGTAGGGAAAACCACCACCACCACCACCACCCCCACCCCCACCCCCACCGCCTCTACCACCACTAGTGCTGCGCCTACTGTTCCCACCGGTACCGCCACGCCATGTCCTCCTAGTACCTCTAGCAAGTCACCAAGTCCTTACAAAATTTTTGTAAAGACAGTTAGAGAGAGGGCTACACATAGTGGAACTCCACCTAGCGAGGTAGCAGAGGAGCCTGAGACTGAGAGGCCAAGTGCAGAGTCTGTTCTTCCTGCTCCCACTACTACTAGTCACGAGTCTCACGACGATATCAGTCTTATCTCCAGCCTAGCAGGAATTCCATTCGATCTGGCTAATGAAGAACTAGACTATGAGCCAGAGGAAGTAGAGGAGATGAGTGGTCAGGAATCAGATTCCTCAGGGAATTTTCCCCTGAGCCTCCACCTTCTCCGCTACGATCATCACCATCACCACCACCAGCAGCAGCAAAACCTAGCAAATCTAAAGCTAAAGCAATTAGCAGTCCCACTATGGCCAGTACTGTTACCACCAGTCCCACCACCACTAGTTCTGCCTCTGTTCATCCACCCTGAGCAGTAGGAGCAGCACCCAAGGCACACTCCAAGGCTATGGGCGCCCCAATTTGGGAGCACTTTGAAAATGTTGAAGAAGGGCGCTATGGAAAGTGCAAACATTGTGGGAAGCTAATAAGCAGAGGGAAAGCTTGCACTCAACACAACGCTGTGCTATTGGGGAAAGATGCAGAAGTAAAACTTAGTGCAGGCAGCATAGCTGGTGGCCGTGGAAAAACCCCAACAGCTGTTTCTTCTGAGCCAATAGCAGCAGCAGCAGCTAGTGCTGGCAGCCAGAGACCAAGGCAGGTTGGAGCACTGCATGTCCAGCCCACCCTGGAACAATTTGTGGCATTCCAATCCAAAAGGTCAATGCCCAAACAGCAGGCCAATAAAGTAACGCGACTGATTGGTCAGTTCATTGCTGTTGGAGGGGCATCCTTCTCTATGATCGAAGGGGAGCCTTTCAAACAATTGATGGCGGCTGTGGCTCCACAATATACAGTTCCGTCACGTTCCACTTTCAGCAGGAACATTGTCCCCTCATTGTATCGGTCCTGTGTTGCAGCTGTGAAAGAGGAGCTTTCCAAGGCTGCTGGTCAGTGTGTTCATTTCACTACAGATTTGTGGAGTGCACCTAGCGGCCAGCATGCCTTTCTTTCTTTGACAGCACACTGGTGGCAGCCCGGTGTGTCTAAGGAAGCTGCTGCAGCAGGCTACCGATCTTTCCTTCTCCATGCAGAAGTGATGGATGAAAAGCACACTTCCCAAAATATTCTGCATGCAATGAGGAAAATGTTTAGCCTTTGGGTGGGAGCAGAGGCGGGCACCAATGTTGAAGTTGGTTTTATGGTAACTGACGGAGGTGCCAATATGGTGAAAGCGCTGCGAGATGGTCATATTGTTGGTGTGCGCTGTGCAGCCCACATCATCCATTTTGTAGTGAAGGCAGCAATGTCAGAAGGGACTAATGTGGTAGCAGTAGTTCTGTCCCGCTGCAGAAAGATCGCTGGGCACTTTCACCATAGTGTTAAGGCTAGCCAACTTTTGAGGGAAGAGCAAGAGAGGTCAGTTCTTCCCGTACACTGCCTACGTCAGGATGTCAGTACACGGTGGAACTCCACATTAGACATGCTGGAGAAGATTTTGGAGCAGCAGAGGGCAATCCATAATCTTGCCTCAGAGCACAATATTGGGATTACATCTCTATTTAATAGGGAGGATTGGACAGTGATCGCCCAGCTAGTGGCAGTCCTTAAACCATTCAGGGATGCCACAGAAAATTTAAGCTCAAACACTGACAGTCTGGCCCAGGTAATCCCAGTGTTCTCCCATCTAGGCAGCAAGATGGATGTGTTCCTTGAAAACCGTGAGGCTGTTCAAGGTGGCACTCTACATCCTGACTGAAGGATCTGCTAAAAGTACACCTTCGCAAACGCATGGAAGAGAGTCCCGAAATGATGCTAGCGTGCCTTTGCGATCCAAGAATTAAGGGAAAGCTAGCTTTGAAATTTAATGTTCTCAGTAGCTACCGGGAGCAATTGGTCAACAAGGTGCGTGACTGGCAGCATAAAATGGGGATGCTGTCCGAGGAGGGAGAGGTGCAGGAGGAGGAAGAGATGATGTGGTCTGCTACTCCTAGCAGCAGCATCAGCAGCAGTGCCACAAGCATCAAAACAACACAGCTGAGTGGAGCAGCTGCGTTTTGGGAAGAGGCACTTGGGAGTATAGTTGGACCATCTGACAGAGCTAGCAGCAGAAAGGAGAGTAGTGCTGCTGAAATGGTCAAACTTTACCTCTGTGAAGTTCCTTCTGCGCCTAATGTTGATCCTCTTAGCTACTGGGATGAAAAGAAGAGTGTGTGGCCTGCACTCTCATGGGTTGCGCAGCAGCTTCTATCATGTCCGCCAACCACTGTTCAAAGTGAGCGCGTGTTTTCTATGACTGGAAACATACTGAGTCCACAGCGCTCACGCATGGCACCTCATCTGATGGAGCTCTTAGCTTGGAAAGTTAATTTTTTTTCTCTAATGTTTAAGGTAGTTTCTCCCCCTGGTTGCATGTGTTTGTGGTGTGGCAACGTCTGCTACCTCCGCCGGTGTAGCCAATTTATGCTAGGGCCTAGTGTCTGAGTTCTGGAAGTCCGCTCCCAAACGCCATGGACTGACAGACTTTCATGCTTTGCCCTGGGGTGAAACAGGTGAGCGGGTCGTCAATTGCCCACTCATTCACCTTTTTCCGTTTCAAACGCTGCTGCTGGTGGTGGTGCCAGTATCTTTTGCCAGTTCGCTTCCTGGCTGAAATCATGCCTCAAATGTCCCTAATGGAAAGGGTAGTTTCTCCCCCTAGTTGCACTTGCTGCGGTGTGGTAATGCCTGCTACCTCCGCCAGTGTAGCCAATTTACGCTAGGGCCTAGTGTCTGAGTTCTGTAAGTCCGCTCCCAAATGCCAAGGGCTGACAGTGTTTAGATGCTTTGCTCTGGGGTGAAACAGGTGAGCGGGTCGTCATTTGCCCACTCATTCACCTTTTTCCGTTTCCAACGCTGCTGCTGGTGGTGGTGCCAGCGTCTCTTCAATGCCAGTTCCCTTCTTGGCTAGTGTCATGCCTTAAATGTCCCTAATGTTAAGGGCAGTTTCTCCCCCCTGGCTGCGTCTGTTTGCGGTGTGGCAACGCCTGCTACCTCCGCCGGTGTAGCCAGCTTACGCTAGGGCCTTGTGTCTGAGTTCTGGAAGTCCGCTCCCAAACGCCAAGGACTGACAGTGTTTGGATGCTTTGCTCTGGGGTGGAACAGGTGAGTGGGTCGCCAATTGCCCACTCATTCGCCTTTCCCAATGCTGCTGCTGCTGCTGGTGGTGGTGCCAGCGTCTCTTCAATGCCAGTTCGCTTCCTGGCTAGAGTCATGCCCAAAATGTCCCTAATGGTAAGGGTAGTTTCTCCCCCCTGGCTGCCTCTGTTTGCGGTGTGGCAACGCCTGTTACCTCCGCCGGAGTGGCCAGCTTACGCTAGGGCCTAGTGTCTGAGCTCTGGAAGTCTGCTGCCAAACGTCTAAGACTGACAGTGTTTGGGTGCTTTGCCCTGGGGTGAAACAGGTGAGCGGGTCGCCAATTGCCCACTCATTCGCCTTTTCCAATGCTGCTGCTGGTGGTGGTGCCAGCGTCTCTTCTCTGCCAGTTTGCTTCCTGGCTAGAGTCATGCCTCAAATGTCCCTAATGGTAAGGGCAGTTTCTCCCCCCTGGCTGCCTCTGTCTGCGGTGTGGCAACGCCTGCTACCTCCGCCGGAGTGGCCAGCTTACGCTAGGGCCTAGTGTCTGAGCTCTGGAAGTCTGCTGCCAAACGTCTAAGACTGACAGTGTTTGGGTGCTTTGCCCTGGGGTGAAACAGGTGAGCGGGTCACCAATTGCCCACTCATTCGCCTTTTCCAATGCTGCTGCTGGTGGTGGTGCCAGCGTCTCTTCTCTGCCAGTTCACTTCCTGGCTAGAGTCATGGCTAGAGTCATGTCCCTAATGGTAAGGGCAGTTTCTCCCCCCTGGCTGCCTCTGTCTGCAGTGTGGCAACACCTGCTACCTCCGCCGGTGTAGCCAGCTTACGCTAGGGCAGGGGCGTCCAACATGCGGCCCGCGTGAGATCGGCAGCCAGGATCACAAGAGCCCTGCTGCTTACTTGTGGGAGGGTCTATTCTCTGCTCCAGTCCTGCCTCCTCTGTGGGGAGAACGAGGGAGGCCGCGCCCCCTGCTGAAGTCTGTGATCGGCATTGAGAGAGCTGTAGTGCAGGTAAGGGGGTGGGGGAGTGTGTTTGAATGAGTATGCCTGATTGAGGGAATGAATCTGTGAATGAATGAATTTATGTGTGTGTGATAGCATGGATGTGTAAGTGCTGGAACCTAGGCATGATGGGACTGTGATTGCTGTTAACAATCCCACTCCTATCATGCCAAGTCAGCCAGTATATGCTGAAACTTGGCTAGCTGCCCCCTTGTGTATTGATGCTGCCAGCAGTATGGGGTCTGCACTTACAGCCACCCTGTACCAGCATGTACTGGCTGACTTGGGATGATAGGAGTGTGATTGCTAACAGCTAACAGCAATCTGCTAACAGCAATCACAGTCCCATCATGCCTAGGTTCCAGCATTTACTGGTTGGCTGGGTATAAAAAGAGTGTGTTTGCTGTTAGCAATCACACTCCTATCATGCCAAGTCAGCCAGTACATGCTGAAACCTGGCTAGCTGTCCCCTTGTGTATTGATGCTGCCAGCAGTATGGGGTCTGCACTTACAGCCACCCTGTACCAGCATGTACTGGCTGACTTGGGATGATAGGAGTGTGATTGCTAACAGCTAACAGCAATCTGCTAACAGCAATCACAGTTCCCTCATGCCTAGGTTCCAGCATTTACTGGTTGCCTGGGTATAAAAAGCGTGTGTTTGCTGTTAGCAATCAGACTCCTATCATGCCAAGTCATATTGTTGATTTTTTTTTTGTCCAATTGTGGTGTGTTACTTTTAATAAAAGCATGGTTACACACTAAAATTGGACAAAAAATACAATGCCCAGCCAACCAGTACATGCTGGAATCTGGGTATACCAGAGATTGCTGTTAACAATCATAATATATAATTTTTGGTACAATTTTGGTGTGTAACTTACTTTTATTAAAAGTGTGTGGGGGGTCATTTTCAGTTTCGGCTAAGTGAACCCTGAATACCCTGAATTTTCGGTTTTGGTCCAGAATTTTCATTTTAGTGCATCGCTAAAATAAATAGAACTATTTTATTTTTACTTATACAGAATCCTGCATTTGTAGTCACAAAACTTTCTAGGCCCAGAAATCAGTGAGAGGAAAAGTAAAGGTTTTGTGTCATTTAATTTATTTTAATCTGCATATTTTATTAAAGGCCCTATTTTCTCACAGTGAAAAATGAGTGCGGCCCGCGCACGTATACAATTCTGATGAAGTGGCCCACTGCAGAAAAAACGTGGACGCCCCTGCGCTAGGGCCTTGTGTCTGAGCTCTGGAAGTCTGCTGCCAAACGTCTAAGACTGACAGTGTTTGGATGCTTTGCCCTGGGGTGAAACAGGTGAGTGGGTCGCCAATTGCCCACTCATTCGCCTTTTCCATTTCCTTTTCCATTTCCATTTCATTATTTTCCTTCTGATACACAACCAACCAAACATAACACACACAATAACACAAATAACACAGTGACATAAAACATATAACACATATAACACAGTGACATAAAACATACACACATAACACACACACGTACAATGCACAAATCCCAAGGACCTTTCCTCTTGTTATTTGTCCTGGCCTTCACTTCTACACTCACCAGCATTAACGCTATAACTCACACTTCATCCTATAACATTTTTCCATCCACATACCTGCCAACAGACCCAACTTTTTCACGGACAGTCCTGCTTTTTTCAGTCCTGTCCCATCTAATTTAGCTAAACTAGGTATGCAAATACACGTAGGTAGTTATAGCTCGGTAGGTAGCACTAGTATAAACATTAAATAAATATAATAAAGTACTAAATAATAAATCTAACTTTAAAATACATTTAAATAAACCCCTAATTTAAAAAAAACAAAACATTAAAATTTAATTATTATTTAGACATAATACATCTTTAACCAAACCAGTGCACTGCTACTAATCTTAAACATAACCGTACATTAACCCTAAGCTATTTTTTAGTTCATTTTTCCATCCGCATACCTGCCAACACACCCAAGATTTTGGTGGACAGTCCTGCTTTTTTCCAGTCCTGTCCAGTAAAAGTTGGGTGGTTGCAAAGTATGCCATTGTAAATAGGTAGCAAATGTTAGGCATGTATTACAAGTGGTCCAAAATCAATTTAAAAATGTAAAATAATCCCTATTCTTTTATTAAACATCTATGGATGTGTGACTGTGTATGATAAAAAGGAGGCCAAGTTCCTTGGAGCATTTGTCTCTAGGTCATTTTGTGTACAGTACACCTCGGTACGTGTGTGCAACTCTATTGGTCGTTTCGGCAGGGGGCTCACCTGCCATCAACGAATGAAGTACGTTCTGCAATTCACTCGTTGATGCCAGACCAGCCCCCTGCCGAAACGACCAATAGAGTTGCACACACGTTCCTTCACGGCAGCTGCTGCTGCTCCGATCTGTTGTTAACCCCGTATTAACCCCTGCTAGGCAACCGGGAGAGAAACGAAGATCAAACGAGCACTAAGAATGGCCACGAATACTCGCCCGAAGAGAAGACAGGAACGGGCGAATATTCGCGGAATACGAAGATTTTTTTTCCCCCGAAGACGAGCACGAAGACGAACACGAAGAGCCCCCTGGTGCCCAAGTCTAGTACCAGATTGAATATTAGAAAAAAGAACGAGAATTGATCCCCCAGAAAAAGAAAGAAGACTGAGCCACAGCAGCAGAAGCAGGTCACAGCACAGGACAAGCACAACCACACAGACAAATCCCAATTGTACAGGACTAAATTCCCTCTAAAATGTGACATTGTCAGACGGACACATTCAGCCACAAGAAGATTGAGGAGCAGCAGCAGTAGGGATCTGGGCCTGTGCAGGCACTGGCAGATAGACACATACAGCCCCTTGATGCAGTATTGAATATCCCCAAACTTCACAAAATTAAAAGAATTGATCACCTCAGAGCAACTACTGACAGTTTTCCCCAAAGCAAACTGCACTGTGATGTGTATGTAGGTGCTGTCTTACATTGGTGAGATCTCCTAACACCTTACCTCATCTCACTTCCTTATGAAACCATGCGCACCTTGCACATCTAAAAGAGAAATTACTGGAAGATGTGTCACTTAACATTCCTCATATAGCTTATAATTAATATTCTCGATGAGGTGGAGTAAGGCCCGCTTCTGCTACAAGGGTTGACCTTCCCTTTTCTTTTTCATTTTCTTCTAGCTCAAACATAGATCTGCTGCTATCATCTGACAGTGCCTGCCCATCTTTCCTCGAGTGAGTTCAAAACATTCCAGTGCTGACAGTGCTTGCGATAGTAGTGATGGGAAGTTCGGATCATTAAAGTGAATCGGATCATTTCGATTCGTTCACTGAAATGATCCGATTCATGATCCGAATCTTCGGATCACTCAGTGTTACTCACAGGAGTTACTGTTTTCCAGTAACTCCGTGCAGGCACACTAACGATTGGCCCCGCCCCTTTCATTATGAATCCTCCCCCCTGCCTCCAGTGATGTCAATGAAGGCAGAGAGTCGTTCAAAGATTCGGATCTTACAGGGATCCGAATCTTACAGTGATCCGGAAAGGGGTCTGGTTCTGGTTCTGGCTCAAAAGGGGATGACTCCAGTGAAACTAAATAAGATGCTGCCCTGGTTGTCTCGTTACCCTGACAGGACGGCTGCGGGGTTGTTGGAAGCTGGTTTTTCTGAAGGTTTTTTCATTCCGTTTACTGAAGTTTGTGTTTTTGACGTTCCCAAGAATTTGAAGTCTGCCCTGTCTTTCCCTGATGTCGTGGGGGAAAAATTAGCGAAGGAGGTGGCTCTGGGTCGTATGGCGGGCCCTTTCTTTACCCCCCCCTCGACAATTTGCGAGTTTCACCTTTGGGAGTAGTTCCCAAAAAGGAACCCGGCAAATTTCGGATGATTCATCACCTTTCCTTTCCGAAAGGGGGTTCAGTGAATGATGGAATTGACAAAGAGTTGTGTACCGTCTCATATGCTTCTTTTGACACGGCGTTACACTGGGTTCGGCGTTACGTGCGGGGGGCTTTGTTGGCTAAGACCGACATTGAGTCGGCTTTTCGGCTCCTCCCTGTTCATACTGATTGTTTTCACCTTTTGGGTTGCTGTTGGGATGGGAAATATTTCGTGGATAAGTGTTTGCCTATGGGCTGTTCGATTTCCTGTTTCTACTTTGAAACTTTTAGCTGTTTTTTGGAATGGGTGGTCAGGGAGGAGGCTGGGGTCGCCTCTGTCATCCACTACTTGGACGATTTTCTGTGTGTCGGTCCTGGTGGGTCACAGGTCTGTGCGATGATTTTGTCTACGCTCCAGAGTGTTATGAGGCGTTTTGGGGTTCCCTTGGCCCCAGACAAGACGGAAGGGACAGTTACTAAGTTAAAGTTTCTAGGAATAGAAATGAATTCTATGGCCATGATTTTCCAGCTACCTATGGATAAAGTGAATGACTTGCGTTTTTTGGTTGGTCATTTTCGTTCGGTTCGGAAGGTGACTTTGAGGCAGCTACAATCTCTTCTTTGGTAAACTTGCGGTCTGGGACGTGTTTTTAAGTGAATTTAATGGGAGAACCATTTGGATAGATGAGGTGGTTTCTAATGTGGATCTGGAGTTTTACACGGATGTGGCTGGTGGTGACGGTTATGGGGCTTTCTTGGGGGGTCAGTGGAGTGCCTCTACTTGGCCCACAGATTGGAAGGGGTCTGGCCTCTGTCAGAATCTAGTGTTCCTCGAACTTTTTCCGGTGGTCGTGGCTGTGGAATTGTGGGGCGATTTGTTTCAGAATAAGCGAGTGCTTTTGCATTGTGACAATTTGGGTGTGGTGATGGCCATTAATAACGTGTCTGCTTCTTCGGTTACGGCATCTTGTTTTGCGCTTTTTGCAACTTAACATGTTTTTGATGGCAGTCCATATACCCGGTGTTGAGAATTCTATCGCTGATGCTTTGTCTCGACAGCAATGGTCGCGGTTTCGGCAGCTGGCACCTACGGCCCTTCAGGTGGGCTTGCCTTGCCCGTCCTGGCTTTGGATGATGGGGGACGTCGCGCCTTGAACCTGATACGTCGGTCGCTGGCTCCCTCTACTTGGACGGCCTATCAGAAGGCTTGGACGTCCTGGGATGCTTTCATGGGGTCCTGCAGAAACCCTTCCTCTGCTGAAGACAAGGTGCTGGTGTTGCTGAGGTATTTGGGCGACTCGTTTGAGAGAGGGGTGTCTGTTTCCAAGGTGAACCAGTTAGTCTCTGCTCTCTCGTTTCGTTGTAAAATGACGGGGGAGGCTGATTTTTGTAAGGTCTTTGTTGTTCAACAGGCTTTAAAAGGTTTCCGCAAGGGTTTCCGGACGAGGGACTCTCGTCGGTCGGTTACTTTTCAGATCCTGGGCGGGCTTTGCGATGGTTTGGGGGCGCTTTGCAGGGACCCGTATGAGGAAGTCTTGTTTCGTGCTGCTTTCGTGGTGGCCTTCTTTGGGGCCTTACGCATCAGCGAGTTCGTTAGTCCATCGCGAGGGGTCAGTGGTGGTGTGCGCTTTCAGGACGTGTTGGTCGGTGTTGACGTGGTGAGGTTGTTTATTCGGCGGTCCAAAACGGATCAGCTGGGTAAGGGTTTTACAGTCTCCTTGTTTCAGTTGTCCAGGTCGTCCTTATGTCCGGTTGTGTGCTTGTCGTGATTTTTACAATTGTGTCCTAGTGTTCAGGGGCCATTTTTTGTGCACGCTGATGGTTCCTTTTTATCGCGCTATCAGTTCGTAGCGATATTTCGTAAGGGGCTTGCGCTGCTGGGATTGTCTCCTGGTGAGTTCGCGTCTTACTCGTTCCGGATCGGCGCGGCCACGGAGGCGGCTAGGTGGGGCCTTCCTGATGAGACCGTTCAGCGCATTCGGTGGTGGAGGTCGTCCCGGTTTCGGTCTTATGTGCGGCCTCACCTCGTCTGATGTTGTTGTTTTTTGCCCCCTCCTTTCTGCTGCATGTTGTTTTCACCGGTTTTGGTTTGTTTGTTTTTTGCAGATCGTGCCTGCTGCCAGGTGTGGATTTTTGGCCATTCATTTGTCTACTGGGTAGAAAGGAGGGCGGCCATTCGGGAACGGGGTACTCAATTGGGCCTTTCAGTTGACGACGCTCAGGTTAGATGGCTCGGTTTTAGGGGCAAGACTTGGGGGGAGATTATTGCCGAATTTTATGCTAGGGTTCGGTCCCATTCTCCTCCGCATGTTTTAGTGTTGCACAGAGGTGGTAACGACCTTTGTGGAGTTCCATTGAGGGTTTTAATGCGGAACATTAAATGTGATTTGGTGCGGTTGTGGACACGTTTTCCGGGAATGGTGATGGTGTGGTCCCATATCACTCCTCGGCTTTTTTGGCGCGGTGCCAGGTCCTTGCAGGGGGTTAACAGGGCCAGGGTGAAGGTTAACAAGGCTGTGTCTAGACTTGTGTCCAGGTTTGGGGGTATTGTGGTGCCTCATTCTGACCTGGAGGGTGACAATGTGGCTCTGTTCCGCAAGGATGGTGTTCACTTGACCGACATTGGTTCGGACATATGGTTGTTGGATGTTCGGTGTGGCGGGAAAAGGCTGTTTCTTTGTGGAGGAGCCAGCCCATTCAAGTTGGGTCGGATGCGCTGGCCGTGGCGGGGAACTGAGGTTTCCTTTTTTCCACGGGCAGGGTCCCATGGGAAAGGGGGGGCCTTCGTGTTTACACCACGGGCTAGTGCGGTTTTACGGCTCATGGTTGGTGTACGCAGCAACATGTTAGTGTGAGTTACCTGTGATGAGGTATTGATGTTATGTACTTAGTTGTCGCACGGTCGGTGGTTGTAACCTCCTTGGTTTTAAAAGGGGTTAAATCTGGCGGTTTATACATTAAGATTGGAGGTTACACAAGTTTCAACAAATGTATGTTTTAAAATTTAAATAAAGTTTTACGTGTCACAGTACTTACCATAAATAAAACTGTGGCCTTTCAAAATCCATTCGGTGTCTGTCGTTATTTATATTCTTACACTTTTAACATGACCCACAAATGTATCTAGTGCCTTGATCAAGTGGGCCCCGGATACACAACAATAAAAGAAGGGGCCTCATGATCAGGCCTGGATCATGCTAGTGGGGCATGATCACCCTGTGGCCAGTTCCCTATAGGTCAGGGTCATGGTGGGTTTAAGAGGTCCTTAAATAGGGACGTTTTTCTATGGTCCTCTACCTTTTTTTATAAGGCAGGAAGGAGAGGCAGAAATAATTTTTTCCCCTCCCACCCTCCCTGTGTTTTTTCTGCCGGTATTTGGTGTGGCGGGGAACTGAGGTTCCCGTCAGGTTGTTTATGGTTGGTTTATTCATGGTACGTGGTAAAATTGTCGCGGTTTTCATCCGAGGTATGGAATCTGTGGGTATTGGAAGTTCTGGTGGGCCTTTTTTCCACGGCAGGGTCCCATGGGAAAGGGGGGCCTTTGTGTTTACACCACGGGCTAGTGCGGTTTTACGGCTCGTGGTTGGTGTACGCGGCAACATGTTAGTGTGAGTTACCTGTGATGAGGTATTGATGTTATGTACTTAGTTGTCGCACGGTCGGTGGTTGTAACCTCCTTGGTTTTAAAAGGGGTTAAATCTGGCGGTTTATACATTAAGATTGGAGGTTACACAAGTTTCAACAAATGTATGTTTTAAAGTTTAAATAAAGTTTTACGTGTCACAGTACTTACCATAAATAAAACTGTGGCCTTTCAAAATCCAATCGGTGTCTGTCGTTATTTATATTCTTACACTTTTAACATGACCCACAAATGTATCTAGTGCCTTGATCATGGATACTGGTACCCCATTTCAGAAAGATTATTGGGATTGTAATTTTATATTGATTTACAGGGGTTTAATTTGTAATATGTTTGCTATTAAAAAGGCATCGACTACCAGGGACATCCAGGTAAGCCCATTGCTTCTCGTTAAAAAGTTTATTTACTTGACTTTTATTCATAGCAGTTTTAGGTTCACTGGAGTTTGAAATTGCAGAAACTAGCTTTCCAACGGACAACTGTTTTAGCATCACATTTGGTGTGTTCTGAAACACACATGGAACTTAAACTCTAATTATCTAAGCAGGACCACCCAATTATCTCTAGTTGATGTGAATTGTGGTGCAATTTTGCACACTCATGTTTTATAAGACTGTGAGATCAGCATAACCCACTGTGGATACAGAAAGATAGGATTCCCCAAGAGCAGGCATGATACAAAATAGCAAGGTCAGATGTATGGATTATGTTATCACTGAAGGCTAAATGTTGGATGGAAATGGAGACACAGCACAATTACAGTAGGTGGGACATTGCTAGTTCTCCTTTAAAAGCCAAGGAGGCTGACTGTGGTTCTCAGAGCTCTTGACACTTCTCACTTGAGTCTTAGCCACTCTCCAACCCATACAGTCACCATGGTTCACTTTACAGCTGAAGAGCGTGCCGCCATCACATCCGTGTGGCAGAAGGTTGACATCAGCAAGGATGGCAGCGACACCCTGACCAGGTAATTAACATAAAAAATTTGCTATAGTCTTGCTACAAATAGAAGGCATGTATATCTGTTTTAATCCAAATTCTAACCTGTAACATAATTCAAGTTTTTTTATATATAAGTTAATTTCCAAATAATGAAATAATGAACATTTTTGAATATTAAAACTATATTCAGTAAAAGATAAAGTTATCATGGTATATAATAACTCCTGTACAAATGTACAAAATAATTGTGTTTAAAACCTGTTTTTCTATCACTCCAGGCTGCTCGTTGTCTACCCCTGGACCCAGAGGTATTTCAGCTCTTTCGGAAACCTGTCCAATGAAGCCGCTATCTCTGGAAATGTTAAAGTGCAGGCCCATGGCAAGAAGGTTCTGGGTGCCATCGGAGGTGCCATCCAACACTTGGATGATGTCAAGGGCTCTCTCCGCGAACTCAGTGACACCCACGCCAACAAACTGCACGTGGACCCTGAGAACTTCAAGGTATGTAAATATTATTATTATTGCATTTTGTATGTTTTTTCTACCATAGATTACCTCAAGTTTGGAACATGTGTCCATCAAGTTCAGCCTTTCGCTATTCAGTGACTCTAATCCTTCAATAATGAAATCCATGATCATGAGACCCACAATCTTAGTTATAATTTCTCAATCTTCATAAATTCCTGTAAACAGAAATAATGAATATATTTAATATATTAAATATAATATTTGAGTTTTAATGCCTATGCAATTTATTCTGATAGTAATGACTGCTAACATAATACTAACAATACAATTTTGGAAAGATTTAAAGGAAGTTAAGCGTTTATGGAAAATCTTTATAAAGTTAAGGTTAAGATTATACCTTCAAAGGCGACACATTATATTAATGCTTTGAGTTGTAGAAGGGTATGAAAAGTGCAAGAAAACCTATGTATGATTTGTATCTCTTTCTTTCACAGCGTCTTGGAGAAATGCTTTTGATTGTTCTGGCTACGAAACTGGGATCCGCTTTCGCCCCTCAGGTCCAGGCCGCCTGTGAGAAATTCATTGCAGTTCTGGTGGCCGGTCTGAGCCACGGATATTATTAAACTGACTGTATTGTACTCCATCTTGTAGTGTGCTTTCAGTGTGTTCATTTTGAAACATACCTAATAAAATATATTTTAAAATAAAAAGATGTTGTAAAGTGTTTCATGTTGTAAACCATTGGTCACTTTTTTAAGAATGTGCACATGCTGTCATATCATTGTCTTTAAATAACATTTACCTGCCTATAGCGTACCAGTACGTAATACTGGCTTACATGGAAATTCCCACTTTCTACCAAGTTTTTGTCTGGGGAAAGTTGGCTGCGGGCTTCAGAAGTGTTTGGAGATTGTTAATATTTTTATAATTTCCTCTTTATCAGGGCATAACTGGAGCAAACTTTGGGTAAAGGTGTACATTTGGAGAAGTCACATTGAATATTCCATTGATCTGTGCTTTCTTGTTTTTGCCTCTTTTATATCTAAAACGCAGCTAGCTCTTTTGTTAGTACCTTAACACATATATTTTAGATTAAGTGTAAAGAACAATTCTGGTACAATCAACAATGGGTCTGGGAACACATATATTTTTCCATGTTTTGGAGTTCATGGTCAAAGATCTCCTGCAGCTACTAAACACTGATGCGTTCTTTTTCAATTCAAATATAAACAGCATTTACCTTATTACATTTTTTTAAAAAGTGAACAGAAATTACTTTTATGTAATCATGGGAAGCAATCAAAATAATGCTAAGAATATTTTATGTAGAACACTAATAGTGCTCCCCACTCCCCAATCTTGCCTTAATACACCTCAATTTTCCTTCATTTTCCTACCTTATTAATCTATTATTTCCATCAATATGTATTTATATTACTCCTCATTTTTGTTATTCTCTATCTTCCTTTGTGTTATCTAGCCCCTTTTATCCCTGTCCTTTTATCTTGTTCGCTACATCCCTACTGTCTTTTCCTCCAAATATTTATTTTCTTCTTTTTATAGCTATCACTCACATACCCATATACGCATTGTCCATGATTCCATCTAGAGCCCTGCGCGGGACTACTTTTTTAATCCCGCTCCCGCCCGCTCCCGCGGTTTTTAATCCCGCTCCCGCAATGTGGGTGTGCCGCTCCCGCCCGCTCCCGCCACATTTGTGGCCAATCCCGCCCGCTCCCGCCACATTTGTGGCCAATCATGCCCGCCTCCTTACCTGATTTCCCGCGCAGTCCCGCGCAGCTGCCCTCGAGTTGTTCCCTCACGGCGTCTCTTCTCTTGCTCCGCCCAGGAACAAGGCGGAGTCACAGGAAGTGACTTCACATCACGTGACTCCGTTTTGTTCCTGGGCGGAGCAAGCTAGGAGACACTGTAAGGGAGCAGCAAGAAGGCAGCCTTGCGGGACTGCGCGGGATTACCGGGACCCGCAGGTACAGTGCCTGACCGCCCGCTCCCGCCCGCAGCCCCAGCAAGACCGCCCGCGCCCGCAAGTTTTTTGCAGTCCTCTAATTCCATCCTTATCCACCTTCTCCTGTTGTCCATTACACTGCCCATGTCATCCGCTTGTCTCTCTATCATCTGTTACATTGTTACATAGTTATAAAGACTGAAAAAAGACGTGTCCATCAAGTTCAGCCTTTCCTATATCGGTTAATTTGTTGCTGTTGATCCAAAAGAAGGCAAAACCCCAGTTTCGCTCTTTCCAATTTTGCACTAACCAGGGAAAAAATTCCTTCTTGACTCCAAAATGGCAGTCAGATTTCTCCTTGGATCAATAAGCTGTTTCTCCATAATTAAAGATTATATCCCTGAATATTATGTTTTTCCAAGTATCCATCCAGCTGCAGTTTAAATATCTGTACAGACTCCGATAAAACCACCTCTGCAGGCAGAGAATTCCACTCCTTTCTTCCAGTCTAAACGCGTGACCACGTGTCCTATGCATATATGCTATCCTATCCCCTCTGAGGCAACGTTTTTCTAAACTATACAGATTTAAATTTGTTAACTTTCTTCATAACTATAGTGCTCCATTCCTTGGAATGGAGCACTATTGGTGCTGTTTGTTATTATTACTTTCTCCTAAGTTGATTACTCTGCCCTCCTGTCCATGGACTGCAGTCTCACCTGTCTATTACACTGCTCACTCCTGTTATCACCTTGTTCTTTATGACACTGTCTACTACCCCTTCCATTTCACTGACTCATTTATATGTGTTCTCCCCGCATATTAAGCACCACATTTTTCACATGTGGTCAGGTAAATGACATTAGATGTTTTACAATTAATTTATTGTTTAATAAAAATTAGCACTAATTACAGTTATTATTTGTATTTCATGTTAAATAATTAAATACAATTCATACATATAAATACATAAATAAATATATAAATGTAAACACAAAACATCATATTGGTAGTTTCCCAGTGCCTAACCTATAAACCCAGTATGCCTCCCTCTGATTAAAGCGTGTGACTATGTCGCCCCCTCCTGGAGAAAACTTAAAATAATTAGACTCTGCACCACTACAGATCATAAAGTGCTTGCCGATGGGTGGAAAGGAGACAATTTAATTTCCAGTTCATTGTTCACTTATTCTTTACTTTAATTTACGGGTTGTTCACCCCTGTTATCGAGCACTAGATTTTTCACATGTGTTTAGGTAAATTACATTAGATGTTGTACAATTCATATATTGTTCATGGATTACACGATAAAACTTCCCAGGAAAGGTTAAAGGATCTTAACATATATAGCCTGGAAGAAAAACCTGACAGAGGGGATATGATAGAGACATTTAAATACTTAAAGGGAGTCAACATGATAAAGGAAGAGCGTTTATTTAAGAGAAGAAATCCTACCACAACAAGAAGACATAGTCATAAGCTAGAGGGACAAAGTTTTAAAAGTAACATCAGGAAATATTACTTTACTGAAGGGTAGTGGATGCATGGAAAAGGCTTCCAGCAAAAATGGTAGATGTTAATACAGTGAAGGCGTTTAAGCAAACATTGGGATAGGCATAAGGCTAAGCTAGATATAAGATAAAGCCAGGGACTAAGGAAAGTATTTAGAGGTTGTGCAAATGATTCTTTTCTGCCATCACTTTCAATGTTTCTATGTTTAATAACAAATATACGATTGTTAACTGTAGATTTAAAACAATTAGCTGAGTTGACAAAACTACAGCATTTACATACAGTATGACCACATGGAAACATACCAACAGTATCCAACATTATCTAAAAGGTTTTCTTGGATTGCTAGTTAAGATGTTACGTTACCCAAAGTTTTCACAATGCTCGGTACAAACTTATTTCCATTAGCAATGGGGACATGTTGTGCGCCATCCTATGCCATATATCTCGATGTGACTTTTTGGGAGGAGCACATCATTTATCATTTTGAGGATCAGTTTTCCAAACATATTGCATTCTTTGGTAGATATAGTAATGACCTGCTTTTTGTGTGGGAAGGTCATGAGTGATCGGTTAAAAATGTTGTTGATTCTGCTTTTTACTCATGAGTTTCATATTAATATTATTTCGTTTTTAGATCTTGTTTTGATAGCAAAGGGCTCGAATATCATCACAAAAACAGTAGCAATTCTCAGAATGTGAATAAAGGGTATCTCCTAAAGAAATTCTAATGACCATTCAAAAATGTTTCAAAAAACATCTTTGGGTATTTAAATCTCATGCCACCTCAAGTAGATAATGGTATTACGTTTGTACTGAAATAGGGGAAAACTTTAGGTAACAGAATGGCTCCTACATTCTTTACTAGCAAACCAAGAAAACTTCTGATATGGTTAGATACTGTTGGTATGTTTCCATGCGGTCATCCCTATGTAAAAGCTGCCCTAAATCTACAATAAACAATCGTATATTTGAAATTAAACAATATATGAATTGTCTAATGTCATTCACCTGACCACATGTGAAAATTGTGGTGCTCAATATGTTGGGAGAACAACTCTTCAATTAAAAGAGAGAATAAGAGAACATTTAACCAGCAAACACTTTATGACCTGCAGTGGTGGAGCTTCAACTTATTTTAAGTTTTAGGGTGTTGAACGTGTCTTAAAGACTATATAAAAATATATACATATAATATATATATATATATATATATATATATATATATACATATTTATTTATGTATTTAGATTTATTATAACTTATTTATTTATTCATCATGGAATCAAAATTATTTCTATATACTGTATGTGGAATGTATTTTTTGTCATGCTTAAGCATGCAACTAGAGTATGCTTTATTATGTAGATATAGTATATGTGTGACAATACCATAGGTGTAGGGAATGGTAACAATATCCAATAATCCAACAATTTCCAGATTATCTCTACTTTGTGTCATGCCTTGGCTTGGTTTTATGTGTTGTTTGCAGCATGCCCTTGTCAGTTTGCCCCTAGATCCACAAATATGAGAGGATCCGATTTAACTATGCATGGGATAGGCATATGGCTATCCTGAGTCTAAGATTATGACTGGACTGATAAACAGCCAAATGATTGATATCTGCTGTAAAATTCTGTTCTCTAAAGCTTAATAAATCAACATTTTATGTTGCTTTACTATTATTAAAATTATAGGCTGTAGTAGCAAAAGTGTCACACGTGGTAAAAGTGTTAATGTTGATGCCGTTTTCTGAGGCACATATGGATCTGAGCCTCATTTAAGCAGAACTGTCTAACTATCTCCTTTTGAGATAAACAATAAAATAATAAATTTTTGCACATTCATGTTTTAAAAGAAGTCAGATCAGCATATTCTGCTGTAGTTATACCAGGCAGAATTCTACATGGGACAAGCATGATACAAAATAGCTAAGTCAGATGTACTCTTGTTATCAGTGAAGGCTAAATGTTGGATGGAGAAAATGAGTTTACACAGCACAATTATGGTAGGTGGGACATAACTAGTTCTTTAAAAGCCAAGGAGGTTGGCTGTGGTTCTCAGAGCTCTTGACACTTCTCACTTGAGTCTTAGCCACTCTCCAACCTAAACAGTCACCATGGTTCACTTTACAGCTGAAGAGCGTGCCGCCATCACATCCGTGTGGCAGAAGGTTGACATCAGCAAGGATGGCAGCGACACCCTGACCAGGTAATTAGAAGAATAACTTGCAGAGTCTTACTATAAATGGAAAGCTAATGTATCTGTTAAACCAGTGAGACTACCTATAACCCATATTTAATATATATATAATTATATATATAAAAATTATATGTGTATATATATATATATATATAATTTATCAGCTTAGTTAGGTATGTGATTATTATTATTTATTTTTTTTAAACTCTTTTTCTATCACTCCAGGCTGCTCGTTGTCTACCCCTGGACCCAGAGGTATTTCAGCTCTTTCGGAAACCTGTCCAATGAAGCCGCTATCTCTGGAAATGTTAAAGTGCAGGCCCATGGCAAGAAGGTTCTGGGTGCCATCGGCGGTGCCATCCAACACTTGGATGATGTCAAGGGCTCTCTCCGCGAACTCAGTGACACCCACGCCAACAAACTGCATGTGGACCCAGAGAACTTCAAGGTATATGAGTTTCATTATTTTTTATAATATAATTCCCTTATGTGCCATAACTGACCTCTGTTAGAGATATTTGGGTAGTGGTTAGGGCCGGCTCGACAATGGAGCCCTTTTTTTTTAAAGCCGAGAAGAGAGAGAGAGAGGGCGCCGAGTGGTTTTATCTTACCAAGTTGTCAGTACCTGCTCGGCGCCCTCCTCTCTCTCCTCTAGCTCGGTCTCGGTGCCGGCTTGTAATGTTGAGCGCAGGAAGATGACGTCATTTCCGGCGCTCAGCATTACAAGCCAGCACCGAGACAGAGCAGGGAGACTCACCGCAGGACTGCTGAAAGGTAAGTAAGGGGAGGGGGCGAGAGGAAGGGTAGATAATGGGGGGGGCAGCAGGGAGAGGAAGGGTAGATAATGGGGGGGCGGCAGGGAGAGGAAGGGTAGATAATGGGGGGGGGCATTTTAATCTTCGCCCCAGGCGGCATTTTGTCTTGGGCTGGCCCTGGTAGTGGTAATATTCATAATTCTGGGATTCTCTTGCAAGCATTCTCATGTACTCCAGCTACTGGGAGACTATAATGCTCATGCTGCTTACATACAAAATAAGCTTATCAATTACAAAGTATTTCCTTTACCGATAACCATAATGTGATCCATAGTTTACACTTCCTACTCTGAAGGCTTATACATTGTCCATTAAATATTTTTTCCCTTTATTTCCAGCGTCTTGGAGAAGTGCTGGTGATTGTTCTGGCTGCCAAACTGCGATCCGCTTTCACCCCTCAGGTCCAGGCCGCCTGGGAGAAATTCATCGCTGTTCTGGTTGCTGGTCTGAGCCACGGATATCATTAAACTGATTATAGTACACCCCTATCTGAAAACGTGGATTACTGTTTATATGGAAACAAATGCAATAAAATGTACTGTTAACTAAAATACTTGTTTCTTCGTCATTTTGTAAACCACTGGTCACATTTCCAGGATCTCTAAATCCCTAAGCCACTAAATACTTATGACATATACAAAACTTATATAAGGTTATTGCCCCTAAATAACCATGTCTGTCTGGCCGCGTAGCTAACATTTCGTCTGTTGTTGTAATCAAAGAAGCGAACACATGAATGGCACCGCTAACCAGGATGAAAAAATATGTGTGCAAGCATCCTAAATCCCTGTACACCACAGTGCTTGTGTATTATGTTTTTGTTCCCTTTTCTTGCAAATAAATATTGGGATTTATGCACAAAAAAAAATCTGGTACAAAGTGGTAAAGGTGGTACAATCACCATGGAAACCAATTGAATGTTCCTGCCGACTGTTGCGCTCTGAACTAGAATTGCTTTTATACATAAACTACGTTGGGTCCTATAACATAAGGTCGCTTTCACAGTCACTGCAGGTAATGGCAGGCAGACATGTAATGTACTTAAATGCAGTGTTCTGATATTTAGATTCACAAAGAATTGCTGGGTGTTCTATCACTATCACATATTGGCTCCATTCAATTCTTACATTGCCTACAAATAAACCGTACCTGAGTCAACTAATTCTATTTTAAACTAAGATGATGCTAAACAGTTAACTTCATGTTTATTGTTGAATAACGAGAGCTTCCAAGTCCCCATCACAGATAATACAGGTAATCGGACAAGAGAGAGACACTTAACTGTAAATTGACGATAAGCCCATAAAAAAGTGTCCTGGCAAAATCATTCTGGGGTGCTACAATGAAAAGTCACTTGAGGAATATTTCGAGGGGCACCACCACACATCTATGGACTACTAAGCTACTTCTTAAAGTGATTTAAAAGTCTTAGCAATGTGGGTAAGAGATAAAACCTGCTATGGATGACAGGGACTCTGGTCTGATGGACAACCTGGCTGAAAACAGAACTAATCAATGTATTCATTTATTTATTACTCTTTTAAAATGATAACGTTCTTGCATTAGTTTATTTTCCGTAGTTTCAATTCCCCAAATTCACGATGCATTTTAAAAGACCAAACCTAGCAAATTTCTCAGCATGGTGGGCTGAGCTGGCCCTGCATTATGTATAGTTCAATCAGTTCAATTTCACTAATTCCCACATGTTTAATACAGGTACACCAAAGCTATTCTTGGAGCAGAAGTTCACTGGCTTTAGCCCTTCATTATGCAAAGTACATTTTGGAAGATGAAATGGAACTTTTTAAGTGAATGGACCCCTAATAATAATATTCAGATTTTAAATCATTGGACCAGTTTGTCTAAACCTAGTCAATTGCAAATTAGTTGTGTTTTATTCTATAGTAAAAAAAAAAACATTCTATGAAATGAAATTTGGAATTTTAATGCAGATTAATGTTAATATGCTATTTTTCACACTCCTGGTTCTCAAGGATAACAAAAATTCACAGAGGTTTCTGAAAACTATATACAAAAAATCATAGCCTCTATGCCACCCTTGTGAAGACAAGTTCAGTGTCTGATTTAGGGATTTCTTGTAACCATTTAATACTGAAATACTGCACATTTGTCATGCTGCGTGACCCTGCAGTAGTAGCGTAGTGACTGCAAGCTGCACTGAAGGGGCAGTTCTAGAAGGTGGTGTGTTAGCGTGTGTATCTGTCTGGGTATGTTGGTGTAGGTGTATGTATCTGAAGGTCTTACTCTGTGCATGTGTTCCTGGGTATGTTTTTGTTGACATATGTTTGTCTGGGTATGTTAGTGTGTCTGGGTATGTTAGTGTGGGTATGTTATTGTATGTGTCTATGCGTGTTATTGTGTGCATGTGTGTGCCTGGTTAATGTTAGTGTGTGGATATTTACTGTGTAAGAGTGTAAGGGTTGAGCAGCCCCACCTGCCAGACGGCTGCCTCATAGAATGCTTTAAATTCAGCTCCTTGCTAAGCAATATAGCCATGAAAAGTTAGATAATTTGGCGTGCTTTGACGTAGTAGCGGATAGTAGCAATATATGGCCATACAGTACGACGGAATCCCCACTATTTAAACCTTACATAGGTGTTTACAAATGGTATTCACTGGGTATTTACTGAATTCTTGCTTTATTTTGTGTATTTATTGGTCATTTTTATTTTAGCAACAACCTGAGAAGATGAACATGTATGCCTTTTTATGCTTTTTAGGTCGCATTGCGATTACGATTTGGAGGCATGATGTGACCTTATAATAATGTAATATAACACACAGTGTATTGTGATATTCAGGAAACGTTGGATGTTCTAAACCAAAGGAGATGGTATTGGAAATAGGCTTTGTGGAAATATATACTTGGATGTGTTTATTTTAATGCTTTGGACACTTGGCCATGTAATTTATCAATAAATACAATAACGTAAAATAAAAATCTGCAAACGTATATAATGTCTCATCCGAGGTAGTGACTGCCCTTGGTGCCCATCCCTGTTCTTTCACTCTTCTACTTTATCTACAGCCCTTTTTTTTTACTACCCCTCATGTCTGTTCTCCTTTATGCCCCTATGCCAATTTACATTGCTTTTAATGTCTTCTGTGCTCATTACCTTACCATGGCCATTTACCTAAGAATTCATAGGACTATGACAATAAAGGGGAGACTACAAAATTAACAATAACATTAATGACATACAAAATTAACAATAACATTAATAACATACAAAATTAAGAATAACATGTCCGAGGTGGTGTTCCACTAACTGCCGGCACTGTCTATGATGTAGTACTATGATTGTGACATTTCTTTATGCTAAGTGGATCAGACAATCAATGTTAGATTATGGTGGTCTCCATAAATTTTGAGTCATCCCTTATTGAATGCCAGCAACAGCTGCTCTTCATTTTAAACATTCATATACTATGTGGATACTTTTCAGCCTCTTTTACTGTAGAAGTGAAGCTTGGTGCCTCATCCTAAAGTATTACACCAGGTACCAGGAGATACGAGGCATTATCAGGCACACAGGTCATTTGCCTAGGGCGGCCCCTGTCCAGTTAATACCTGGTTTGAGGGGCAGTATGTGCCAAAAGAAAACAACCTATTGAAATCCATAAAGAGGAAAATACATTGCATACAAACCTATATCCCCTCCATTGTCTCCAGCAGCGGGCTGCATTTGTTTAGTGGACAGGACCTGGGCAAGGAGTGGACCGTGCTAAATGTTGCTCCATGCCTGGAGATTAAACCCACTATCCACATTAATCAACTATGATTTCCATAGCCTCAGAGCCAAATCCAGAGTCCCCAGTTTAAAGTAAAAATGATAAAAAGAATATGTCTACATGAAGTAAAGAACAGAACACTTTTAATCACAAGTTGTCCCTTGTATAGTGATATCCCTTTATGAATGATCTGTGCTTCACACTCCCATATGCTTTGAGAGTGGCCCCGTTGACCATTTGCACATCTGTCCAAGCTAATCAATGTTACAGTTGCTTTTGAGTGATAAGAATAAGCAATAGTCTTTAATTTACATTGTGTAGTGTGCAAAATAATGTTTTGAAAACTGATGTGAAGGGGATTATTAAAGTACAATGTGTATTAGGCACAGGACTAGGTAATGATGTAAGGTGAGCAGGTGAGATGGTATGATGTCATATGAGAGATAATTGATGATATTGGTGGAAGGGATTTACCACCACAGATGATACAAGGGTGGAAAATCTACATAGTAGTTTTTGCCATTGCCTCTTAGTATGATCACACTCTGACACAAGGCTTACATAGCTTTAAACTGGATGTGACGGCAAATATCCCATATGAGTAAACCTGCCAAGAATAAATGATGAATTATATACAAAAGGTACAAAATTAAAACAGAATCCGTATTTAATGATCCAATGTAAGCTTTAACATAAATATTTTCTAAATGAATGTTAAACTTATGTTTATAATGGAATTTTAATATCATTGTTTATTTTAATCCATGGTATTTATTTAATGCTTATGAAAGAACCTACAAGAAACAACAATTTATGCAAAGGTAATTTTTATTGAATATGCTTAAGAGCAATCCAAATTTTCAAATGGACTGTTTAATAATATCCGTGGCTCAGACCAGCAACCAGAACAGCGATGAATTTCTCCCAGGCGGCTTGGACCTGAGGGGTGAAAGCGGATCGCAGTTTGGCAGCCAGAACAATCACCAGCACTTCTCCAAGACGCTAAAAATGAAGGAAAACAGTGTTCATTTATATAACATCACACAAACACTGCTGTAACAGTTACTGCGATACCAATTCTGTTTAGCAGGAAGATAAACTAACTTGTAATTGAAAAGCTTATTATTTTATTATATTAAGCTCAACAACTTTGTTTTTATTCATGACTGTCTAAGAAATATAGGATATGTAGTCTGCAGGAACTAGAGGACACCAGGACCCTAGCAGTGGCATCATATATTCATGAATATGTTCACAATATTCTCTGCACCTTTTCAAACTATATAAATATCTCCAGTTGAGGGCAATTGCAGCAAAAAATATACATACCTTGAAGTTCTCAGGGTCCACGTGCAGTTTGTTGGCGTGGGTGTCACTGAGAGCACGGAGAGAGCCCTTGACATCATCCAAGTGTTGGATGGCACCGCCGATGGCACCCAGAACCTTCTTGCCATGGGCCTGCACTTTGGCATTTGAAGCGATAGCGGCTTCATTGGACAGGTCTCCGAAAGTGCTGAAATACCTCTGGGTCCAGGGGTAGACAACGAGCAGCCTGGAGTGATAGAGAAACCGGTTTTAGATAAAATGTTTTTAACAGGAATGGCAGGCTAGATGGTTTAAATAGATCTTATCTGCTGTCAAATTCCATGTTTCTATATTGAAAGGTAATTTGTATATTGACCTAAAATATTGTAACTAGTAATATAGATATATCAACATATCGAAGAACACATTAAATCTATGTGTTTAAATATGTTTTATTAGATTTAGATAAAAAGCTATAATCTAAAATAGTAAAGAACTTTTGATGTGCTTTAACATAAACACCATCAATATATTATATATTTTATATAAAATACATATATGTTTCTTAACTAGGAAATGCAGATGTTTTCACAAAAGACCAGAAAAGCTGAGAACCCTTAATATATGCGTTCATAAGTTATGAGTTACCTATAAAATACATATAGGGTTTTACAAGCCCATGTTAACACTTATTATTCTAGGTCCCTTCTACTTCTGGAATGAACTCCAGCTAAGTATTCTGCTAATTACCTGGTCAGGGTGTCGCTGCCATCCTTGCTGATGTCAACCTTCTTCCACACGGAAGTGATGGCGGCACGCTCTTCAGCTGTAAAGTGAACCATGGTGATTGTTGGGGTTAGAGAGTGTCTAAGACTCAAGTGAGAGATGTCAAGAGCTCTGTCTCCCTCTGTCACCCTCTTGGCTTTTAAAGGAAACCTAAATATGTCCCACCTGCTGTAATTGTGCTGTGTCACCCTATTTTCCCCCTCCAACATTTACTCCTCACTGATAAGATGAACAATGTGGCTGACCTTGCTATTTTGTATCATGTTTGTTCCATGCAGTATTCTGTTTTACTGTAACTACAGATGATAATGCTGATCTCACAGTGTCCTGCAAAAAGGGTTCTGCTAACATAAAATAAGCATAAAACAAAAAAAAATTTGTGTATGAGATAAAAAGGTAGAAATAGTTAATTTGCAGGTTTGTTGTCAAGAAAAAAGGCTGATGGATGATAAAATTCATGCTGTCTCTGCCGTGATGTCTATGTATATTTGGCCTTTTCTTCCTGATGTCAATCTGTTGATCATCTCCACAATGGAATGTTTTGTTATTTTTTTTTATTTTTTTTATTCTCCGTTTATTGACAAATGACATAAAAAATACGATACATAGGAAAGCGAATCAAAAAATCATTGTACAGACATATCTGAGGTATGGTACAAAACAATGTAACAATACAGTACAAACGAGATGTCTGACAAGCAAAGGATCGGCAGAGACCAACATGAATGACGCAGTAATAAATACTACAAGCATCTATAAATCAGCCGATCACGTCAGGGAATCAATAATGTCACAATCCCGACTGAGTATCAGAGTCTAGCCATGTTGGAAAAGACAATGAACGGAGCAAGTAACTTAACCAAAAAAGAACCGAAAAAATGGTGCGTGGCGAGCCGATCAGGCATGACAAGGGCTGGTGGCAGTCTGTGTGTTGAGAGGCGTAATGAACGTAGGCCTCACAGTTATAACTATAAAAAAGATAATAAGGAGACACCCAGGGGGTAGAGGGGAGTGCGAGGGCCCATCCCGGGGGCTGAGGTAATATAAAGCGAGAGCAATCTAAATATTGATGCCCAGAATTTCAATGAAGGTAGGAGAGGCAACGAAATCGTGCCAAGGGAGCCACCTTAAAGTGTTTTTGCTGTCCAAACCCCTCAAGGACATAGTCAGACGTTCTATCTGACAAACAAATGACATGCTACTGAGCCAAGCCCCGATAGGGGGAGCGCAGGGTTGTCTCCAGAACCGGGGTATGACAGACTTTGCAGTGCTAATGATATGGAAGGTAAGAGAACTTTTATATCTCCCATACGGTATATTGTTGTGATGTAGGATGAAAGCTGCAGGAGAGGCCTGGAAACCTGGATCCCCAACCATACGGATAACGCGTAAAATCTTATCCCAAAACACCTGAATGAGAGGACATGGCCACCAAAGGTGTATGTAGGTACCCGGAGCAGACCCGCAGTGCCAACAAAGAGGTGACACCTGCGGGAGGAAGTGGTGTAATTCAGCCGGAATCTTGTACCACCTAACCAGTAGTTTAAAGGCTGATTCCTGAATTTTACTGAAGGGTGAACCCTTATGCGTCAGTAAGAGAATCTTGTCCCAATCCCCCGATTCCATGGCAATTCCTAAATCCCTTTCCCACAGGCTCATATAATACGGTTTAGTATCCGTGGAAGTGAGTATCAGGGTGGCATATAGCTGCGACAGAAGATGTGTGGGTTCCTCGTCAGCTACACATAACTGCTCCAGGGGGGAGAGTGGCCTGGTCATATTAGGATCTGAGAGTAAAATAGAAACGAAGTGTTTGAGTTGATGCAAAAGGAATTGGAGACGGAACGTGGCAGGGGCATTAAGTGATAAGTCCTCGAGAGGCCGAATTGCACCAAGGTGAACTATGTGACAAAACTGGAGAGTCTGTTGGTTAGCCAGAGTGAGAGGGCGCAGGGAGTTGTGGTTCATACCCAGAGCAAAATCGGGGTTGTCAGTCAGGGGCAGAAGCGGGCCAGGGAAGGGCACAATGGGCTGGCCTCTGACTGATCTCCGCAGTACTTTCAAAGTCGGGGCGATTAGAGGATGACTAGGCATTAAGGGACGAGGGTGGCACGCGGGTAGCCATGGGACATTGGGAAGAGGTAACGTAAAGAAATGGTTTTCAATGGATAACCACGGTTTGGGCATATAACGGGACCATTCCACCACCCTCCGTAAATGTGCTGCGATCCAATATAGTTCGATGTCAGGGAGTCCCATACCCCCCCACCGTCGCGGACGAGTAAAATGGGCAAAAGCCAGCCTTGCCCGCTTACCACCCCATATGTAATTACGGAACGGTTTGTGACAGGCTTTGAAGAAGGATTTTGGCAAGTATATGGGCAAGGATTGTAGTAGATATAAAAGTTTAGGAAGGATAGTCATTTTGACTACACCCATCCTACCAAACCATGATGTGTGGGTATGCCCATTTACGTAGGTCAGTAGTGATCGATGAGAAGAGGGGCCAGTAATTCAATGAGGCTAATTGGGAGGTGTCCGAGGAGAGTTGCAGTCCCAGGTATCGTATGGAAGTCTCACACCATCTAAAAGGAAACGAAGCTTTCATTTGCATTTCTAAGGCGGGAGGAATATTAAAACCCAAAATCTCGGACTTCTGAATGTTTATTTTGTAGTTCGAGAAGATACAAAAGCGATTTAGTTCCGAGACTATACGGGAAAGAGAAGCGAGTGGCTCCTGGATCATAAATAACATATCGTCAGCAAATACCGAAAGTTTATGTATCTGCTTATGTACCTCCAACCCCTTAATCCCATCATTGTCACGTAAGGCATTAGTTAAAGGTTCCAGTGCGAGGATGAAAAGCAGGGGCGATAGAGGGCAGCCCTGCCGGGTACCATTCGACAGGGTGAATTGTTCTGAGAGAGAGCCATTAACTCTAATCTGGGCCGACGGGGCGGTGTACAAGGCACCGACTAGGTGTAGGAAGGTAGGGCCCAGGCCAATGCCTCACAGCACCCGAAACAGGTAAGGCCAAGCCACCCTGTCAAAGGCTTTTTCTGCGTCCATCGACGCTAATGCGAAGGGGGCGTCAGAATGTTTTGCCAAGGACAAAAGGTCAATGACCCTCATTGTGTTGTCCCTTCCCTCTCGGCCCGGGACAAAGCCTACTTGGTCTGGGTGGATCAAGGACGGGAGGAGTGGCTGCAGCCTGGTGGCCAATATTTTCGCCAGAATCTTAAGATCCACATTTAGTAAAGATATTGGTCGATAGCTGCCACACAACTCGTTATCTTTACCCGGTTTCGGGATGACTGTTATGTGTGCAAGGTTTGATTGAGGGTCCATGGGTCGACCAGTGGCAAGGTCATTGAAGAACGTAACCAATTGTGGGCCCAGGATCGGCAAAAAATGTTTGTAATACGTAGTGGTGAACCCATCAGGACCCGGGCTCTTACCCTGCGGGAGAGATTTTACCACACATTCAACCTCTGCTAGGCTGATAGGAGCCTCCAGGGATGAGCCCTCTTCGGCTCTTAGCTTCCGATGGAGGAATTTGTCTAAGTAAGAGTCAATTAGGGAGTCTCGGGGACGACCCTGGTGGTCCATCGCGGGCAGAAGTCGCGATAATAATCTCGAAAACATCGGGAAATTTCTTGTGTGGTGTAATGTAGTTTACCCCGAGCGTCGCGAATCTTAGGAATAAAGCAGGATGCTCGTTTAGCCCTCAAAGCCCTAGCCAGCAATTTCCCCGGCTTATATTTTCCCATCTCGTAGAAAAGTCGTTGGGTAAATAGGAAATCTCTTTGACATTTGGAGTCAAGGAGGTTAGACAATTGCAGCCGCAGTGCTTCTAGCTGAGCCTGCACGGGGGGAGTAGGGACTGCTTTATGTTGCAATTCCAAGTGGGAAATCGATTTCGATAAAGCCAAGATCTTGCCATATTGCAACCTCTTAAATTTGGCCCCCCAGCTGAATAAAATGGCCCCTCATCACCGCCTTGTGCGCCTCCCACACTATAGGAAAAGAGACGTCTGGGGTACAGTTAATGTCAAAGTATGAGGTCATGCGTGAGGACAATCCCGCCAGCTCAGTAGGAGCATTCAGTAAATTGTCGTTGAGACGCCAATGCCATTCTTTCCTAGAAAGCGTCGGGAATTTAATGATCATGTGGACGGGGGCATGATCCCCTATTATTTGGATCCCAATGATAGAGGAATGTAAGAGGGGCAGGTGAAAATGCGAGATGAATAAAGCATCTATTCGAGTGTAACGATTATGAGGCGCCGAGTAAAACGTATAATCGCGACCCGAGGGGTGGAGAGCCCTCCAAGAGTCAATTAGTTGGGAGACATGTAAACAGCGTTTCACCTTTTTGATCTGAGTGAAGGGGATGTATGAGCTCCCAGTAGAGCAGTCCCTACTAGGGTCCAAAACCATATTCAGATAACCCCCAAAAACAGTATGTTTTGTTATTTTTACCTCTATTGTGGATCTTAACTGAATGTGCCCTAAAGGTCATCTTTGTATGCTTTCAACTTTTCTTTGTTAACTTCCACAGTTGTGACTGCTATTCTATGCCTAATTTGAGATACCGGCTCCCTGCATCTTTTTGAAAATAGGTTAGCTTTTTATGTCTTTAAACATTCTCACAATAAGAATGTAACAGGATGAGCCTGTAATCTGTTAACATAGAGAGATCCCACATAGATCTATTTAATCAAATAATTAATGTCGGCAAAACTAGAAAAGAAAGATAGTCCAAGTCGGGGCATGATGAGCAGATGTGGCCTACAAGATTTTTCCCGCTCTCTGGCTTCCTGAGCACTTAAGAAATCTGTTACTTTATTATTTTAATGAGTATCGATCTGTCAGTATATCTCACTGTGAGAACTTTAAAAACGTTTTTAAAAAAGCGGAAAAGGTAGGGAAAAAAACATTAACAGGTCAGAGACACAGTTCAGAACAGACCAGAGAAGATCTGGAAAGAAAAATTCCCTTGGATTCTGGTGTTTTTGCAATTTATTCATGATTTAAGGTCAAAAATTAAGAGTTTAGAATTTTAATTAGAGGACTTTGAGACCAAGTACACATACTGGCACGCCTTTCAAATGGTTCCTTTAGTGCACCATGTTCTAGTAAGGGTACGTGAAAGCAAGCTGTGATATACGTAGTAGACTTGTGCATTCGTCTTCGGGCGAACATGAAAACGAGCACGAAGAGGCCGTTTTTTTGTTCGTTCCGAAGGAACGTAGAACAGAATACAGTGCCGGCAAACCGTAGGCGAAGACGAAGACTCACAATCACGAAGATTCGAAGATTCTTCGTGATCGTCTTCGTTTTTGCCGCGCAACCGCCAAAATTTCAAACAGGAGTGAGCTGATCCTCGTCTGTCCAATCAGCTCACTCTTGTGACGTAACGCTAAGGGTCTCGTCCAATGCCTGTGCTGCTGTTTTTTTAATTCTGAAGGCGCCTTTATAAGACCAGAGCTTGCCTGAGAGATCCATTCATTTTTCGCTGTGACTGCTTTGGCAACACTGCTGTGCTGCATCCGAGCGTTACAGAGAGAGATTGTTCTGTTCTGTGTGAGACTGGTAAGCCTTAGCCTGCCATTTCTCACTGTGTACTTCATCCTCACTTCAGTGCTACTTAATTAATATATTTAATAATAATAATTTGATTAATTTAATTTTTTTAAAATTAATTTGTCATCAACTTTAGTGTAAGTGCTGTTGAGTTGACAGTGCACCCAGTGCCTCAGTGGCACTGGGGTGCCCTTGCCCTGGGCTGGCACTAGTGCCTATTGCCTGTCCTGCTTAAATAAATTAAATAGAATTTATAAATTACAATTTAATAGAATCTATAATTTAATAGTTCATTATAATATTATATATATATATATATATTTGTCAGTCATATATATATATATATATACTATAGTATACTAGTGTAGAGTGTACTGTAGACATTCATCTACTAGTGTCTAATTTAAAATCAGTAATATTAATTAATATAATTAATAATTGAATTCATTATAAAATTATATATATATTTGTCAGTTATAGTTAGTAATAGTATACTAGTGTAGAGTGTACTGTAGACATTCAGAACATCTACTAGTGTCTAATCTAAAATCAGTAATATCAATAATTCTCTAATTCTTTCTTATCTTAATAGTTAATTAAATTAGCTATAAATAAAAGTAATAATATTAATTAATTACTACTAGCGTATAGTTCAGCTAATCTTATTAGTACTGGTGCTGCAGCTCTATAGTTTGTGCTTTGTTTTAGCAACAGTAAGAGACCAAGTCAATTTTTCTTAATTAATCTTTCATTTTATTTCATTTGTTTTGCTCACCTCAGTCCATCAGTGAAGTGAACTTGTTGGGCTAGTGAGTGCAGCCGCATAAGTGCTGTGTTTTTTTTTGATCAGCAAGCAGTGACGTTAACTGTTTTGCAAAGATTTTCTCATTTATTTTACATTTTATTTCAATTTTATTAAAAGTACCCTTAGTGTTTTGCTCACCTCAGTCCATCAGTGAAGTGAACTTGTTGGGCTAGTGAGTGCAGCAAGCAGTGAAGATAACTGTTTTGCTGTGACATTTTATTTTATTTCTAATTCTTTTCAAGAAAAATTGACTGTGACGAGCTGTACTAAGCAAAGCTTCAAGCTACTAGCTGTAGTACTAAAATAATTCTAATCTTCTTTAATCTTAATCTATAATATATTATAAATAATAATATTCTAATTCATAATCTATAATATAAGTAATTCTAATTCTAAATTCTAATTCATAATCTATATTCTTCTATCTATAATACATAATATATAAGTAAATTAGTTCTAATCTATTAATATTATATAACTTAATATTAATTAATAAATCATATACTGAATCTGATTTAACCTCACTTTAGCTTAGTGGGTTTGAGAGCGTCTGCCTAGAGGTAGACTTATAGTAAGGAAATATAGCTTTAGGCTAGCATAGTGGTAGGCTAAGCTCTTAGGCCCGTGTAAATTCAAATTAAAAATAAAATACTGCTAGTTATTAAATAGTTAATCTTGAGTTAATAATTTCAATAACTTTAGGATTTTGGCAGATTGCACACAGCACAGTGCAGTAGTGCATAGTTTTACTTTTTAAGCAGTAGCACTGAAGAGAACTTCCTCTAATTTTTTTGTCTTTAATTCGTTTTTCCTTTTTTTTATTTTTATTTTTTTATTTTTTTTTTTATAGTTTTTTAAACACTACACTACACTACACTACACTACACTACACACACAACACAAAATTTGAAATGGATCCTCCTTTTGGGACTAAGGAGGGACAAGCTCCATCTACCACCACCACCACCACCACCAGCACCACCACCAGCACCACCACCAGCTCTAAGATGCAGCCTTTGCGTCAGTCTAGTCGGCCAAGTAGGCCAAGCTCTCGCTTATCATTTGGGGAAGCATTGCTTGAAGGATCATCAAGTAAAGGAAAGGCACCAAAAGCAGGCAGTAGTAGTGCGGCTAGGCCCACAAGCTCTATGGTTTTTTACGGAAAGCCTAAAGCACCAGAAGCACGTTCAAAGTTAAAGGGTAGCACAAGTAGTACCAGCCCAGTGACTAAAAAGAAGTGCCTTTTGCCCCAAGCAGCATCTTCCCCATCCACCAGCAGCATGCAAGGTACCAAGCAGAGCCAAATTAGCAGCAAGACTCAGAGGGGTCCCAAACCAAAGCGATCTCATTCCTTTGTAGGGAAAACCACCACCACCACCACCCCCGCCTCTACCACCACTAGTGCTGCGCCTACTGTTCCCACTGGTACCGCCACGCCATGTCCTCCTAGTACCTCTAGCAAGCCACCAAGTCCTTACAAAATTTTTGTAAAGACAGTTAGAGAGAGGGCTACACATAGTGGAACTCCACCTAGCGAGGTAGCAGAGGAGCCTGAGACTGAGAGGCCAAGTGCAGAGTCTATTCTTCCTGCTCGCACTACTACTAGTCACGAGTCTCACGACGATATCAGTCTTAGCTCCAGCCTAGCAGGAATTCCATTCGATCTGGCTAATGAAGAGCTAGACTATGAGCCAGAGGAAGTAGAGGAGATGAGTGGTCAGGAATCAGATTCCTCAGGGAGCAGTGTCCAAATGACTAGTGCACAATTTTCCCCTGAGCCTCCACCTTCTCCGCTACGATCATCACCATCACCACCACCAGCAGCAGCAGCAAAACCTAGCAAATCTAAAGCAATTAGCAGTCCCACTATGGCCAGTACTGTTACCACCAGTCCCACCACCACTAGTTCTGCCTCTGTTCATCCACCCCGAGCAGTAAGAGCAGCACCCAAGGCACACTCCAAGGCTATGCGCGCCCCAATTTGGGAGCACTTTGAAAATGTTGAAGAAGGGCGCTATGGAAAGTGCAAACATTGTGGGAAGCTAATAAGCAGAGGGAAAGTGTCTGGCCATTTTACCAGTGCTAGCATGAAGCATCACCTCAGCACTCAACACAACGCTGTGCTATTGGGGAAAGATGCAGAGGTAAAACTTAGTGCAGGCAGCATAGCTGGTGGCCGTGGAAAAACCCCAACAGCTTCTTCTTCTGAGCCAATAGCAGCAGCAGCAGCAGCAGCAACTAGTGCTGGCAGCCAGAGACCAAGGCAGGTTGGAGCACTGCATGCCCAGCCCACCCTGGAAGAATTTGGGGCATTCCACTCCAAGAGAACGATGCCCAAACAGCAGGCCAATAAAGTAACGCGACTTATTGGTCAGTTCATTGCTGTTGGAGGGGCATCCTTCTCCATGATTGAAGGGGAGCCTTTCAAACAATTGATGGCGGCTGTGGCTCCACAATACACAGTTCCGTCACGTTCCACTTTCAGCAGGAACATTGTCCCCTCGCTGTATCGGTCCTGTGTTGCAGCAGTGAAAGAGGAGCTTTCCAAGGCTGCTGGTCAGTGTGTTCATTTCACTACAGATTTGTGGAGTGCACCTAGCGCCCAGCATGCCTTTCTTTCTTTGACAGCACACTGGTGGCAGCCCGGTGTGTCTAAGGAAGTTGCTGCAGCAGGCTACCGATCATTCCTTCTCCATGCAGAAGTGATGGATGAAAAGCACACTTCCCAAAATATTCTGCATGCGATTAGGAAAATGTTTAGCCTTTGGGTGGGAGCAGAGGCGGGCACCAATGTTGAAGTTGGTTTTGTGGTAACTGACGGAGGTGCCAATATGGTGAAAGCGCTGCGAGATGGTCATATTGTTGGTGTGCGCTGTGCAGCCCACATCATCCATCTTGTAGTGAAGGCAGCAATGTCAGAAGGAACTAATGTGGCAGCAGTAGTTCTGTCCCGCTGCAGAAAGATCGCTGGGCACTTTCACCATAGTGTTAAGGCTAGCCAACTTTTGAGGGAAGAGCAAGAGAGGTCAGGTCTTCCCGTACACTGCCTACGTCAGGATGTCAGTACACGGTGGAACTCCACGTTAGACATGCTAGAGAGGATTTTGGAGCAGCAGAGGGCAATCCATAATCTTGCCTCAGAGCACAATATTGGGATTACCTCTCCATTGAATAGGGAGGATTGGACAGTGATCGCCCAGCTAGTGGCAGTCCTTAAACCATTCAGGGATGCCACAGAAAATTTAAGCTCAAACACTGCCAGTCTGGCCCAGGTAATCCCAGTGTTCTCCCATCTAGGCAGCAAGATGGATGTGTTCCTTGGAAACCGTGAGGCTGTTCAAGGTGGCACTCTACATCCTGACGTAGCAGCCATAGTCAGGAAGCTGAAGGATCTGCTAAAAGTACACCTTCGCAAGCGAATGGAAGAGAGTCCCGAAATGATGCTAGCGTGCCTTTGTGATCCAAGAATTAAGGGAAAGCTAGCTTTGAAATTCAATGTTCTCAGTAGCTACCGGGAGCAATTGGTCAACAAGGTGCGTGACTGGCAGCGTAAAATGGGAATGCTGTCCGAGGAGGGTGAGGTGCAGGAGGAGGAAGAGATGATGTGGTCTGCTACCCCTAGCAGCAGCATCAGCAGCAGTGCCACAAGCAGCACAACACAGCTGAGTGGAGCAGCTGCGTTTTGGGAAGAGGCACTTGGCAGTATAGTTGGACCATCTGACAGAGCTAGCAGCAGAAAGGAGAGTAGTGCTGCTGAAATGGTCAAACTTTACCTCTGTGAAGTTCCTTCTGCTCCTAATGTTGATCCTCTTAGCTACTGGGATGAAAAGAAGAGTGTGTGGCCTGCACTCTCATGGGTTGCGCAGCAGCTTCTATCATGTCCGCCAACCACTGTTCAAAGTGAGCGCGTGTTTTCTATGACTGGAAACATACTGAGTCCACAGCGCTCACGCATGGCACCTCATCTGATGGAGCAGATTGCCTTTCTTAAATTCAATCTGCCCAAATTGGGTTACCCAGCTCTTAGCTTGGAAAGTTAAATTTTTTCTCTCTAATGTTTAAGGTAGTTTCTCCCCCTGGTTGCACTTGCTGCGGTGTGGCAATGCCTGCTACCTCCGCTGGTGTAGCCAATTTACGCTAGGGCCTAGTGTCTGAGCTCTGTAAGTCCGCTCCCAAACGCCTAGGACTGACAGTCTTTGGATGCTTTGCCCTGGGGTGAAACAGGTGAGTGGGTCGTCAATTGCCCACTCATTCACCTTTTTCCGTTTCCAACGCTGCTGCTGGTGGTGGTGCCAGTATCTTTTGCCAGTTCGCTTCCTGGCTGAAATCATGCCTCAGATGTCCCTAATGGAAAGGGTAGTTTCTCCCCCCTGGTTGCACTTGCTGCGGTGTGGCAACGCCTGCTACCTCCGCCGGTGTAGCTAGCTTATGCTAGGGCCTTGTGTCTGAGTTCTGTAGGTCTGCTCCCAAACGCCAAGGACTGACAGTGCTTGGATGCTTTGCCCTGGGGTGAAACAGGTGAGCGGGTCGTCAATTGCCCACTCATTCGCCTTTCCCAATTCTGCTGCTGCTGGTGGTGGTGCCAGTGTCTCTCTTCAATGCCAGTTCGCTTCCTGGCTAGTGTCATGCCTCGAATGTCCCTGATGGTAAGGGTAGTTTCTCCCCCCTGGTTGCACTTGTTGCGGTGTGGCAACGCCTGCTACCTCCGCCGGTGTAGCCAGCTTACGCTAGGGCCTTGTGTCTGAGTTCTGGAAGTCCGCTCCCAAACGCCAAGGACTGACAGTTTTTGGATGCTTTGCCCTGGGGTGAAACAGGTGAGCGGGTCGTCAATTGCCCACTCATTCGCCTTTTCCAATGCTGCTGCTGCTGCTGCTGGTGGTGGTGCCAGTGTCTCTTCTCTGCCAGTTCGCTTCCTGGCTAGTGTCATGCCTCAAATGTCCCTTATGGTAAGGGCAGTTTCTCCCCCCTGGTTGCACTTGCTGCGGTGTGGCAACGCCTGCTACCTCCGCCAATGTAGCCAGCTTACGCTAGGGCCTTGTGTCTGAGCTCTGGAAGTCCGCTCCCAAACGCCAAGGACTGACAGTGTTTGGATGCTTTGCTCTGGGGTGAAACAGGTGAGTGGGTCGCCAATTGCCCACTCATTCGCCTTTCCCAATTCTGCTGCTGCTGCTGCTGGTGGTGGTGCCAGTGTCTCTTCGATGCCAGTTCGCTTCCTGGCTAGTGTCATGAATCAAATGTCCCTAATGGTAAGGGCAGTTTCTCCCCCCTGGCTGCCTCTGTCTGCGGTGTGGCAACGCCTGCTACCTCCGCCGGAGTGGCCAGCTTACGCTAGGGCCTTGTGTCTGAGCTCTGGAAGTCTGCTGCCAAACGTTTAAGACTGACAGTGTTTGGGTGCTTTGCCCTGGGGTGAAACAGGTGAGTGGGTCGCCAATTGCCCACTCATTCGCCTTTTCAATGCTGCTGCTGGTGGTGGTGCCAGCATCTCTTCTCTGCCAGTTCGCTTCCTGGCTAGAGTCATGCCCAAAATGTCCCTAATGGTAAGGGCAGTTTCTCCCCCCTGGCTGCCTCTGTTTGCGGTGTGGCAACGCCTGCTACCTCCGCCGGAGTGGCCAGCTTACGCTAGGGCCTTGTGTCTGAGCTCTGGAAGTCTGCTGCCAAACGTCTAAGACTGACAGTGTTTGGGTGCTTTGCCCTGGGGTGAAACAGGTGAGTGGGTCGCCAATTGCCCACTCATTCGCCTTTTCAATGCTGCTGCTGGTGGTGGTGCCAGCATCTCTTCTCTGCCAGTTCGCTTCCTGGCTAGTGTCATGCCTCAAATGTCCCTAATTGTAAGGGCAGTTTCTCCCCCCTGGCTGCCTCTGTCTGCGGTGTGGCAACGCCTGCTACCTCCGCCGGAGTGGCCAGCTTACGCTAGGGCCTTGTGTCTGAGCTCTGGAAGTCTGCTGCCAAACGTCTAAGACTGACAGTGTTTGGGTGCTTTGCCCTGGGGTGAAACAGGTGAGCGGGTCGCCAATTGCCCTCTCATTCGCCTTTCCAATTTTTCAATGCTGCTGGTGGTGGTGGTGGTGGTGGCGGTGCCAGCATCTCTTCTCTGCCAGTTCGCTTCCTGGCTAGAGTCATGCCCAAAATGTCCCTAATTGTAAGGGCAGTTTCTCCCCCCTGGCTGCCTCTGTCTGCGGTGTGGCAACGCCTGCTACCTCCGCCGGAGTGGCCAGCTTACGCTAGGGCCTTGTGTCTGAGCTCTGGAAGTCTGCTGCCAAACGTCTAAGACTGACAGTGTTTGGGTGCTTTGCCCTGGGGTGAAACAGGTGAGTGGGTCGCCAATTGCCCACTCATTCGCCTTTTCAATGCTGCTGCTGGTGGTGGTGCCAGCATCTCTTCTCTGCCAGTTCGCTTCCTGGCTAGAGTCATGCCCAAAATGTCCCTAATGGTAAGGGCAGTTTCTCCCCCCTGGCTGCCTCTGTTTGCGGTGTGGCAACGCCTGCTACCTCCGCCGGAGTGGCCAGCTTACGCTAGGGCCTTGTGTCTGAGCTCTGGAAGTCTGCTGCCAAACGTCTAAGACTGACAGTGTTTGGGTGCTTTGCCCTGGGGTGAAACAGGTGAGTGGGTCGCCAATTGCCCACTCATTCGCCTTTTCAATGCTGCTGCTGGTGGTGGTGCCAGCATCTCTTCTCTGCCAGTTCGCTTCCTGGCTAGTGTCATGCCTCAAATGTCCCTAATTGTAAGGGCAGTTTCTCCCCCCTGGCTGCCTCTGTCTGCGGTGTGGCAACGCCTGCTACCTCCGCCGGAGTGGCCAGCTTACGCTAGGGCCTTGTGTCTGAGCTCTGGAAGTCTGCTGCCAAACGTCTAAGACTGACAGTGTTTGGGTGCTTTGCCCTGGGGTGAAACAGGTGAGCGGGTCGCCAATTGCCCTCTCATTCGCCTTTCCAATTTTTCAATGCTGCTGGTGGTGGTGGTGGTGGTGGTGGTGCCAGCATCTCTTCTCTGCCAGTTCGCTTCCTGGCTAGAGTCATGCCCAAAATGTCCCTAATTGTAAGGGCAGTTTCTCCCCCCTGGCTGCCTCTGTCTGCGGTGTGGCAACGCCTGCTACCTCCGCCGGAGTGGCCAGCTTACGCTAGGGCCTTGTGTCTGAGCTCTGGAAGTCTGCTGCCAAACGTCTAAGACTGACAGTGTTTGGGTGCTTTGCCCTGGGGTGAAACAGGTGAGTGGGTCGCCAATTGCCCACTCATTCGCCTTTTCAATGCTGCTGCTGGTGGTGGTGCCAGCATCTCTTCTCTGCCAGTTCGCTTCCTGGCTAGAGTCATGCCCAAAATGTCCCTAATGGTAAGGGCAGTTTCTCCCCCCTGGCTGCCTCTGTTTGCGGTGTGGCAACGCCTGCTACCTCCGCCGGAGTGGCCAGCTTACGCTAGGGCCTTGTGTCTGAGCTCTGGAAGTCTGCTGCCAAACGTCTAAGACTGACAGTGTTTGGGTGCTTTGCCCTGGGGTGAAACAGGTGAGCGGGTCGCCAATTGCCCACTCATTTGCCTTTCCCATTTCCTTTTCCATTTCATTATTTTCCTTCTGATACACAACCAACCAAACATAACACACACAATAACACATATAACACATATAACACACAGTGACATCACACATAACACACATACACACACACTTACAATGCACAAAACACAAGGACCTTTTCCTTGTTATTTGCCCTGGCCTTCACTCACTAATAGCATTACATTAACACTATAACTCACACTTCACCCTATAACATTTTTCCATCCACATACCTGCCAACAGACCCAACTTTTTCAGGGACAGTCCTGCTTTTTTCCAGTCCTGTCCCATCTAATTTAGCTAAACTAGGTATGCAAAATGCAAATACACATAGGTAGTTATAGCTCGGTAGGTAACGCTACTATAAACATTTAATAAATATAATCAAGTACTAAATAATAAATCTAACTTTAAAATACATTTAAATAAACCCCTATTTTTTTTTTAAAAAAAACATTAAAATTAAATTATTATTATTTAGACATAATCCATCTTTAACCAAACCAGTGCACTGCTACTAATCTTAAACATAACCGTACATTAACCCTAAGCTATTTTTTAGTTCTTGTCCAACATTTTTCCATCAGCATACCTGCCAACACACCCAAGATTTTGGTGGACAGTCCTGCTATTTTCCAGTCCTGTCCAATAAGTAAGTTGGGTTGTTGCAAAGTATGCCATTGTAAATAGGTAGCAAATGTTAGGCATGTAAAGTGGTCCAAAATCAATTTAAAAATGTAAAATATTCCCTATTCTTTTATTAAACATCTATGGACAGTACACCTCGGTATGTGTGTGCAACTCTATTGGTCGTTTCGGCAGGGGGCTCGCCTGCCATCAACGAATGAAGTGCATTCTGCAGTTCTGCAATTCACTCGTTGATGCCAGACCAGCCCCCTGCCGAAACGACCAATAGAGCTGCACACACGTACCTTCACGGCAGCTGCTGCTGCTGTGATGTGTTATTAACCCCGTATTAACCCCTGCTAGGCAACCAGGAGGAAAACGAAGATTAAACGAGCACGAAGAATGTCCGCGAATATTCGCCCGAAGAGAAGACAGGAACGGGCGAATATTCGCGGAATACGAAGATTTTTTTTTCCCCGAAGACGAGCACGAAGACGAACACGAAGAGCCCCCTGGTGCCCAAGTCTAATACGTAGGTTCACAGCGGCCCACATCACAATTTGTACATTTATTGGCTCTTTACCTGGCAACATATAAAAATCAGGCACACTGGGCAAAAGCCCTGTTACCCGGTGCCTCATGTGGCTGATCCTATCGAGTCATTTTCAATGAAGGGACAATTGACAGAGATAGTTTCCAAAAGACCTGCTACCTTAATTCTCTATTCATTGGGACTTACTCCAGTGAGCCTCGGTGGCAAAAAGGAATTGGCTGGCCATGTGTAATGCACAGTTACACTTGTGAGATTTCTTTAGTCTCCTCGCTCACTGAATTATGCATCATATAAGGCCAGCTCAACCATTGTTCTTAGAGAAAGTTTCCAGTGTTATGTACTTCATAATAAATAGTTAAGTGAGGGAATTAAAACCAAAATTCTCTTGGCAACTCTCACTTTAGTGAATAGATCCCTATTTGGTGTTGGTGTCCAGTTGCCTCCTGGATACACACAGCCACATACTGCAAAAATGTGACAATGTGTATCCAGCAAGTGGCCACATGCATATCATTTATCAGTTCTGGCCCGGGGCATCACTATATACCACAGGGCCCTGGTGCGAAAAATAGCACACACACACCCCCAACTTCACCAAGCAACGTATCCCACACCTTTGCCCCAAACAGCTTGTGAGTCTTTTGCCCCAAGCAGCTTATCAAGGCCATCCTAACCCACAAACAGCCTGTTTGTGCCATCTTTGCCCCAGCTTGTCAGTGTCCCCAAATGGTTTATTTGTGCCATGTTTACCCCAAACAATTGGTCTGTCCCATCATTGTCCTCAAACAGCTTGTCTGTTCCATCTTTGGCCCAAATTGTCTGTGCCTTCTGTTAGTTCTTTGCCTCATGCCCCCTTCCAACATACACTCTGAAACCCATAAGTAAACACACATACACAAATTACACACACTTACTCATACTCACTAACGCAAACTCTATCTCAGCCAACTTACAAATACATGCTCACAAACAAACACCTACACATTCATGCTTACACACCTACACAATAACACATCCATGCTCACACACACAATTACACATCCATGCTCATTCACACACACATTTACACATCCATGCTTGCACAAAATTACACACATACATAAATACAATCACATATACATACATACATACACCACCAACCCCCTTGCCTATCTCTTACTGCCCCTGCAGCTTTCTCTCTGCCTGCACACACATACACTGTGCGGTCTAGGTTAAAAGAGCCCTTTCTAAACTATTTTGAATCAATAGGAGACAGGAACAAGGGGTTGCAGGGGTTATCTATAGGTTCTAGCCTTAAAGTGCCAGGGCCACTTTTATCCTCACTCCGTTCTTAATAGAAATCAAATATGCAACAAAGTAGGGTGGGAGTCAGACAGTTTTCTATGACAGCAGCCACTTAAGCATAACCAATCTGCATCCAGGAAGTCTCTAAAAAAATAAATAATAACAGTTTTGTAGTCAATTACATAGATGCAATTTCTATTTTACTTTAAATGTTTCTATTTATCCCTTTTCTTAAGATAGCAACACATTTTCTGCTTTTTCTACTCTTCAGGGGTCTAATTGGGAGACAAGACAACCTAAGAACCACAACCTAAGAACCACAACCTAAGAACCTGCAAACTGTCCCCAGCTGTTTCCAGGCCTGTGTCTAAGTTAGACTGTATGTACATCAATCACATTTATTATATTGAACCTCTCTGTTGCTGATGACTTATCTGTTTTGAAAACACTGAGTTCCAAGAAAATGTCCGTCACAATATTTCAAGCATGTCAACATTTCGAAGAGGTCATAGAAGTTGATGTTGAAGCAAACTCAAATGGGATGCTTGGGCTTTGTCATGTTATAAATGCATTTGTATTACAGATACAAGCAGGGTAAAGTTCTATAGTATTGGATTCCGTTCTGCTTGTGTATATTGTTTGTCCTCTATAGTTTTACTGCATTTGTACTTCACTGTACTGCAGTTTTACTGCAGTTATTTTTGTAAGGAAGAACAATGCAATAAAGCTGCAGTACATTGAAGTACAACTGTAGGTTTGCAATATTAAAAAAAAGTGCAGTAAATGTGCAGTAATACTGCAGTAAAGGTGCAATTGCCGTTTTTTCATGTCCAAAAAACAGTTTTCTACAAACAAACTGCAGTATTACTTCAGAAAAAACTGCAGTAATTTTTCGTAAGGGTAATTCTATTATTGGGATTCAAGTTGGTACTGATGATGATTGATCAACTTATACAAGGACTATTGCCTGCTTTATGAATAAATCATCATCCTGGATGTTTATGAATTCCCACTCCTCTTGAATTAATTTCATATTAATGTATCTCACATTGCTTTATAACATTTTTGAATACTGTATTTGCTCGATTATAAGATGACCCTGATTATAAGACGACCCCCCAAAATCTGAATATTAATTTATGAAAAAAAAGAAAAAGCCTGAATATAAGACGACCCTATGGGAAAAAAGTTTTACCAGTAAATGTTAATTCCTGTAAACTATGTGAACAATTGTTTGTTAATAAAAGCTACGATTGAGAAAAAGATTTTGTTTTTATTTCCTTTTTTTTCAACCTGCCCCCCCAGTTATGCACATCTGCCCCAGGCTTGCCACTCTGCCCCAGAAATGCCTTATACCCCATATATGCCACTGTGCCCAATGATATGCCTTTGAACCCTCTAAATGCCACTGTGCCCCATGATACGTCTTTTAACCCTCTATATGCCACTGTGCCCCATGGTATGCCTTTTGACCTGGCGAATCGCGTAGAGTTCTACACGCTGCCGGGACTAAGCACCGGGGACTCAAAAGCACCGGTAAGTTGAGGTGGGGGCATAACACAGGAGGATCCAGGTCCCCTGCATCGCTGCGGGTGATCTGGATCTTAGTCTCATAGTCAGACCTATTTGAGGTCTGATTATAAGACGACCCCGATTATAAGACGAGGGGTATTTTTCAGAGCATTTGCTCTGGAAGAAACCTTGTCTTATAATCGAGCAAATGCGGTATTACTGACTGAATATCTACAACTTGGACTTGTTTGCCTAGCTTTTTTACCACAATGGAAACATGAATTTCAAAAAGGTCTAGTAGGGATGGTTGATTACATTCTCTTAAAATTCTTACATTCTCTTGAAAAAAAGCTTATTCCAATTTTCAAAGCAATAAGAAAGCCTGTCATTATTCTTTCAATGTTTCAAAAAGCAAAATATGAAGCCTTGATATTACCCATTTAAGATATGATTCTAGAAAAATTATGTTTTTGCATTTACATATTCTTCTCTGAAGATGTGCACAGCTGTCACCTGAAAGAAGATAATTTATTTTTCCTGATTTAATCAACACCATAAATGTGTGATTTTCTTTATAAATAGATACTTCCGATATTATTAATGTGAGGCAAGTAAGTACGTTGTTGTTGAGATGAACCAGGCTGTTTTTATTTTTTGTACCCTTTGTGACCAAGGCTGTTTTAACACTTTTGCTCGTGTTTAGCTGTACTTTTCTCCTCAGCCATTTAGTGAACCCACACAAGTTATATATTGAGGAGTTTTTTTCAGGACAAGAAGGGCTTTCTTCAGATACCATTTTTTTATCATATCATCTAATTTCCTATAAAAGAAATAATAAAATATGATGAAAGATTGAAAAAACACCTTTTCTCACTTTTTAATTGAAAAAGAAACATCCAAAAAAGCTAATGAAAAAACCTGCTAAATAGATTCTTCTATTTGTCCTGAGTTTAGAAATACTCAATATTTTTATGCTTTTTTGCTTTTTTCTGCAAGTTATTAGGAAATAAGTACAAGTATTTTAACCTTTTCCTTGCACTAATTTTACCACCAGCGTTTGTAAAAAATTGTGGTCGTCATTTTTTTAATTTTTTATCACTAAAATTGTACTGAATTTACAGCTTCTGGTGTATGTCACTGTCAAACAACATGTGTGTTCAGCAACATATTTTGATTACAGCGATACCACTCATGCATGGGTTTGTCTGGTTGTTTTTGGGAAGTGCGCTTTTTTCCCCCATTTTGGTTAGTCTGTGTCTATGCCCTATCTTTGAAACCTTCAATTTTCTCCCTTTAAACCATTAATTTTCTTTTTAATGAAGACACCCCTTGGGTATTTGAAATGCTTTAATCTTAACTCTTTCCATGTAAGCATTTTTGGTAAGATACAGCACTTTTTTTAGCACTTGCTCATAATAATAAACTTTATTTTGTTATTTTATTTCTTTTATTATTTTTGGACTTTTTACATTTTGCTGGAACTGGATGGTCCCCCTGATGGTGACATCACTGCATAATTAACATGTTTGCTCGATTATAAGATTACTCCCCCCCCTAAATCTGAATATTAATTTAGGAAAAAAGAAAAAGCCTCAATATAAGATGACCCTATAGTATAGTAAGTGTTACTAGTAAATGTTAATTCATGTAAACTATGTAAACAATTTTTTTTTTTTATAAAAGCTATGATTGAGAAAAAAATTAAACTCTTAAACTTACTCAAGCAATTATCTGCAGATAATTATGCCGATTTGTATTATCCCCTGAGCACTTAAGTACAAGAGATTTCACAAACTGACTTATGCAAAGTGGCATCCTATCACAGCACCACGCTTGAATTCACTGAGCTCTGAACCTATTTTTTTCACAACTGTTTGTAAATCCAGACTGCATGGCTAAGTGCTTGATTTTATACACATGAGGCAACAGGTCTGATTATTAAGAGGTGTGTACCAACAATTTTGTCCATATAGTGTTGGTGGTGGTACCATCTAAGAAGATTAAACAGCTGTTCGAGACTCTGTATTTCTATGTGGTTCCCTGAGGGGGCAGGCCCACTGAAAAAAAAATGTTTCTCCTTCAGCATAAAATATAGTGCTCTATACAGTAATGTAGGTTAGCATTGAATAAAACCTGGTTTTATTGTCCATTGCATGTACATATTAACACCTAACAAATCAATAAAATAACCACAGACACAGAATTGTAAATTGGATAAAATTGGCCGTAGCTTTATTTAAAAGGGTATAAGAGGCATCATCAACACAAACCATTTAACGTAATAACCAAATAACTTCTTATATATATAATACACCAAATACAATCCGCCCCTTTCTCAGCCAGATTGTGTAACACCAAGCCTCTATCCACCTCAACACAGAGGCGACCTTTACCCCTTATAAAACTACGACAATATAACATAACACATACATTACATTTAAACACAAAAGGGAGGGGGGGTGGGACGCTTGCTCAGCAACAGCTCCTTGCAGATTTCTCTTGAGGTGAATTTAATCTCCCTGCGCGCAGCTATTTATTTATTTTAGAGTTGCCTCACGCTGTGAACACAGCTGACTGCACTAATCAGCTGCGCTTATTTTTCCCGCCGCACAGAATGCCCACTCAAACCTTGTGCTGCAGCACAGCTTATTAACCAATCAGCTGCGCTAAATAAACTGCCTGCCCAGCAACCTAGAATTAGATATAGCTAACCTAGCCCGCCAAAACTTTATGCCTTAACTTTCCTGACCTTTTAGTGACCCCAATTATATAACTAATGTCCAGCAATGGACAATTAGCGCGCCGCTTAGGCAGCTTGCGCTTTCAATTCATTTTGTTCCAATAAATGTTAGACCTGGAGGCTGTTATTGTTGTCAGTCATGGGCCCCCCTGGACCAATGGGGAAGGGGGATATGACTGCTGGCCTATGCAGGAATGCTTTGTGTCCCTCTCATTCATTGCCCATCTTATCAAAGCAGGTATATAAATAGAGGTGGCACTTTCTTATTTCCTTTTCAATCAGGATCAGGCAGGAATTTTCCCACCCTCTAGCCGGGAATGGTTTGCTAAGAAGACTAATGTTAGTATTTCTGCAACAGCAGAAATTGAGAGACACCAAGTCAGTGGTGGCCAATACAACTGGTTTAAAGCTCTTGGTGAATATCAGAGCCGGCCTTAGGTGTTCTGGCGCCCTGTGCGGACTACTGCTCTGGCGCCCCCCATCCCAAAAAAAGAAAGGAATAAAAACTTGTAACAAAACTTGTAACAAAACCCCAATCACTATATACTACGCCAAACATTGATGTGGTGTAGGCCTACCACTTCATTGTCTGGCTTAGTAGTAGGGATGCACCGAAACGAATTCTGGACTGAAACCAAAAGTGCAGCATTTACCTGGCCAAAACCGAATGACCCCCCCCACACCATAAAAAAATCTAACACTTTTATTTAAAGTAAGTAACACACCAAAATAGGACAAAACAATTAAATAATAATATTATATATATATATATATATATATATATATAATTAACAGCATTCACATTCCTATCATGCCCAGGCATACCCAGATTCCAGGATGTACTCGCAGACTTGGCATGATAGGAGTATGATTGCCCTATCTACCCCTTCTCACTCTCTTCTGCCCTATCTACCTTTTCTCACTCCCTTCTCCCTATCTACCCCCTTTCCCCTGTCTCACTCCCTTCTCCCTATCTACCCCCTCCTAACTATCTACCCTTTCCCTCTTTGAAGTTCACTTACCTTTCAGGAGTCCTGCGGTGGGGGTGCAAGGCCTCTGCCTCCCAGCTCTGCCACTGTATGGAACAGTACAGAATGATGGGAGTTATGATGTACTTTTAGAGCATAATTAGATCATGAAAAAGACATTGGAAATGGTACAGCATAACACCCATCACTCTCACACACTTACCAATCCACACATATACTAATCCACACATATACCAATCCACACGCATACCAATCCACACGCATACCAATCCACACATATACACGAATCCACACATATATACCAATCCACACATATACTAATCCACACACATACCAATCCACACGTATACCAATCCACACGTATACCAATCCACATGTATACCAATCCACACATATATACCAATCCACATTTACCAATCCACACATATACACTAATCCACACATATATACCAATCCACACTTACCAATCCACACATACTACCAATCCACACACATACCAATCCACACATACTAATCCACACATATACCAATCCACACATATACCAATCCACACATATACCAATCCACACACATCCAATCCACACATACTAATCCACACATATACCAATCCACACATACACTAATCCACACATATACCAATCCACACATATACTAATCCACACATATACCACTCCACTCACACTGAATGCTTTCCTACCTTTCCTCTTTTCTCCTTACAGCTCCTTTTCCTTCTCTTCGCTCCTCTTCTTCAGTTCTTCTGTCTTCTTCCGGGTCAGAGGGCACGGACAGTGGTGGGCGCGGCTTCAGTGTTGTGCGCCGGGATCTGACAACAAACGCCGGCGCACAGCAGCTGTTGCCGCGCGGATCACAAGGGAGCGGTTCTTGAACCGGCTTAAAATCACTCAAGGGAGCCGGAGGTCTGTTAAAGACCTCCGATACCGCTCCCTTGCGAGCCTGCTCCTCCAGCGGCGGACATTACTGTCCATCTCTGGAGGGGTGCCGGGTGCCCCCCTGATGAGTGGCACCCGGTGCGGACCGCCCCCCCCGCTAGGTACGCTGCTGGCGCCAGCGGTACGCTACGGTGGCGTCGGACCCCGCGGCGGCGCCCCCTGGAGTGTGGCGCCCTGTGCGGTCGCACAGGTCGCACACCCCAAAGGCCGGCCCTGGTGAATATGATGGGTGTATCTGCCTGACCTGCTAAACCGGTTGTCAGCTGGCAGTGATTTATTTCTCAATTTCTCTGGTCTTTAATATGGATTAATATTCTGCTTAGTCACAGCTAAGGTTTGTGGTCACCTTGCCAGTGCCTAAGAGGACTCTATGGTAACGGCAACTGCGGAAATTGGGAGAGACCAAGCCCGACCAAGACCAAGAGACCAAGAGACCAATCCAGTGTGGGCTGAGGTCAGGGCCGGCCTTTGGGGTGTGCGACCTGTGGGACCTGTGCGACCGCACAGGGCGCCACACTCCAGGGGGCGCCACACTCCAGGGGGCGCCACCGCGGGGTCTGCCACAGGGTCCTCCTCCTCCGCCGCCGCGGGGTCCGCTGCCGCCCCCTCTGCACCTAAATAAAAACATTGTTGGTTTTTTTTGTTGTTGGTTTTTTTAACTTTATTTAACATCCTCCATGTTAAATAAAGTTTTTTTTTTACTTTATTTAACATAGAGGATGTTAAATAAAGTTAAAAAAAACCAACAATGTTTTCATTTATGTCCCGGGTAGGGGCGCCGAGCGGTTGCTCGTGAAGCTCTCAGCAACCGCTCGACGCCCCTTACTCTCCGTGACTCTGTCGCGGTGCTGGCATCTCATGTTGAGCGCCGCACTATTCCGGCGCTCAACATGAAATGCCGGCAGGACTCCTCAAGGTAAGTTAGGATAAGGAGAAGTAGGGAGAGGGGGGGATAGTTTGAAGGAAGGAGCAGAGGGGGGTAGTTTGAAGGGGCGGGGGGATAGTTTGAAGGGGCAGGGGGGGTAGTTTGCAGGGGCAGAGGGGGGTAGTTTGAAGGCACAGGGGGGGTAGTTTGAAGGAGCAGAGGGGGGGTAGGTTGAAGGGGCAGAGGGGGGGTAGTTTGAAGGGACAGGGGGTTAGTTTGAAGGGGCAGAGGGGGTAGTTTGAAGGGGCAGAGGGGGTAGTTTGAAGGCACGGGGGGGTAGTTTGAAGGGGCAGAGGGGGGTAGTGAGGGGGGCGCCAGAGGAGTAGTTCGCACAGGGGGCCGGAAAACCTAAGGCCGGCTCTGGCTGAGGTGCAATACTGGTTTGAAACTCTTGGTGTATTTGTTGGGTGTAACTGCTTGATGTGCTAAATAAGCCATTAGCCGTTGGGGTTAATGTCCTCAAGTTGGCCTGGCAGTAAATATATATTCAATAAAGCTGTGGCCAAGCCAGTGTCTGGTGTCTTATTAGGGAATAGTAAAGTTATCCTACTGATATATCTATGGATGCTATAGGGCTAAGCAGTCATGTGATATTTTTGGTGACTTTCCCTGCTGAGAAACCACACTGAGCTGATTCTTTATAGAAGCGCTAATGCTGTTGTTTCCTACTCCTATTAGTCACAGTGTCAGGCTGGGTAAGCGATTCTATTGTTTATAATATGGGGTCAGGGTGTTTGGCTAGTAGGTTGGGACAGGATAATAGCTAGTAGACATTAAAATGATTAATACGCAGCTGCCTGACAAGATCATATTATGCATAAACTAAAACTGTTAAAAAAGAAACATAGCACAATATCTTTAAAAAAACTTATTTTTGTTGAGATATCTCCATTAAAAAGAGGTATAACATCTGTAATCCTTTTGCTTTTGACCCTTAATTACATTAAATCACAGTGGTAGACAATAATGGGATACATATACATTTACAATATAAAACATAACATACAGAAAAAAGGGAAACGTTTCTGTGGACGCCCATTGGTCATATCCTGGCAATCTGCACTATCCGTGCACTAGCGAACACAATAGATAAACATGTGTGCTGGAAGAGGCAGAGATCTCCACATCTTGCAACAACAGTACTGGTTTTTCTTCTGTAGTCATTATATGATGCTAGTAGATGGTACTAACGTCACACTAAGTTTATCTATACATGCGACTCTGCCAGTATACACCGCCTGTGTTTGTTTTCACAAACAAAACTTGTATTAGTTATCTGCTGTATGTGTAAAATGGACTAATCCCTAAGTGTAAAACAGCCTTTCTCCTTAAGGGGTTAATATTTGTTTCCCTTTGCGATGCCATTATTTAACATATAATACATGCAACTGTCACCTAGCGGAGGCAACTTTATTTGACTTAAAAAAAGTTCATTGCCTTGGGACCGTAATGAGATAAAAAATGCAATAAAAATGCTAATTCTATTTATTTTGAGGGAAAGGAGTAAGACCGTGTTTATCAGCAGCAACCAGGAGGATGTAAGTTCAAAACCGGCAGCATTTCATCCAAGGGTCAGCGGTATCTGAGCTACTGGACTGAAGCTTTATTTCCACTTACCAGGTTCTTAATACACTCCCGGACTGAGAACACGACATGTACCTGTTTCATCATCTCAAGATCCATGTTGGTTTGAGTAGCGTGTGTTTGGCAATTAATAATTCTATCTATAGATAAGCTACTTATAATATAGATGCATTGTTAGTATCAAGCACAGTCCTCAAGTAAATTAGAGGAACGATCAAGAGTGGGGCTGTTACAGTTATAAAATAATGTAGTAATAAAACAGTATTAGGCGTACTGCGTTGTCAGCGATAACAGAAGATAGAGATATGGGAGCAATAATTGTTAAGGATTTAAATGTAGGCAGGCAAAGTAAAAGAAAGTGGGGGAAATGCAAGCATTAAAAACAGATAGAAGGATCTGCTACCCTACTGATCTCTGACCAAGAACGTTGTGTACAGCTCTGGAGAACCCATCTCCAGAAGGATATTGATATTCTGGAGGGAGTTTAGAGGATAGCTACAAATGTTTTGCAGGATATAAACTTATCAGGAAAGACTAAAGAGTCTCAATATGTAAAGCTTCAAAGAGGAAAAAAAGATAGTGGATAGAATAGTAACATTGTAATAGGTTAAAAGGATTCAAAAATGTACGGCAGGGAAGATTATTTCAAAGGAGGAGAAATGTTAGGACATGTGGCCATAGTCTAAAACTGGAGGGTGTAGGTCAGTGCCTTCCAGCAGTGGAATAGTAAAGCAATGTAAACATATATGGTGTACTCCAGCAACACCGGATTAAGATCAGGAACTCGCCACATGAGAACATTCAAATTGATGTCAATAGCAAGGATTCAGGTAGCAGTGTAAATTGAGTCTGTGGGGCCCCTGGTTTCACACAACCATGCAGTAGAATCCACCATCTGGATCTCACCTCCTCTGATGAATATGTGCACCATCTGTATCTTCACACTGACTCATTCTGACAGATTGTTTACAAGATATGTGTGCGCAAATTTCTGGAAGTCTACTTTAAATACCCCTGATGCTTTATTCAGTTGTTTGCTGGCATAGTGGTATGATAGCTGTTGTCATATTATTCAAGCTGTAGTTATAACTTTTTAACTGGAACAAAATGTTAGAAGTTCTAATTTCTATATCCTTTGAGTAAATACTGCTATTTTTAGATCAGTTTCATTTATAAGTTAATTAAATAGCTTTAAAATAGATATTTCTGAATAATTGGCCACCCAGTGTCCACCATCGTAATAACGATAGTACCTGAGTTTATCAATTATGAAAAATATAATAACCTATGTATGAAATTAAACACTATTTTAGTCTCTGATTTTTCAACACTCAAGAATATCTGTATATATCCCATTGGAAATGGGATGTCCAGTGCTGTACACAATACCATAGATGTGGTCTGTCCAGAGAACTTTCTGCCTCTGAAAGCACCTTGCTTTCTAACATTGCTTTCACACCTTTAAGTCATTGCAAATAAGCTCATCAGAAATATGATCCCTTATTGTTGTCATCAGTATTAGACCAGTAGCTCCATATGTTTACATCCAGTGTGCATTATTTTAAACTTCACAGTTGTGAGTACTCTAGCTTTGGAATTGTATATAGCTGATGTATGACCTTAACACTTGATAAGGCTCAAGCTTGTTAAGGTTCATGCTTGATAAGGTTCAGGCTCAATGTGGCTTAACACTGAAGGTTAATCTTTCTTAGCCGTTTCTTACAAAAATGTGCCATTTAAGCAATTGTTCTTGCAATCGGCAGCTACTTGTAAAAGTAAAGATTTTGTAGTGAAGTTTGCCATAACTGAACCTCAATATTTATAATGGTAGAGTACATCGCAATCCTTCAGTAGAGTGCCATCTTTCTTCTCCTATTATTTTTTTTATTATTAAAAATCAGGAAAAAGTATATTACCAATTAATCTGGAAGAAATTACAGATATATATTATACATTATATAGAACCAGTAAAAGCTCTGGAGTATACCACTCTGCTTTAGAGCAAATCATTGAATAAGTTGGTTTCAGGAGGAAGCACTGGATAATAGAAAACCTCTAACACAAATAAAATTAACAGCATACCATATGTTTGTTGAATATGAAAATTAAATCTTCCCGATGGGATGGATTCCAAGGAAAATGGCCATATTTAAAATGTTTATTAATCTAGTAATGCTTCTGTTTCTAAGTGTGCTTGATCCTTTAATTACAGAGTAGGTATTGTATTGCAACACATATAGAAGCTTTGTAAATTCAAGAAAACCAGTTAATGCAAAGTGTGTTGATTTCTTGGGGGGAAATGGGGAACATAAGTCCTAATGTTGAATGTGATTAGAAGTGAGATATGTAAATAACCAGTTCTTTATCGGAGAAATAAGGCATTATGAGAGCTTTGCAAGAAAAAGATGGAAAAACATCTCATTACATGAAATTACACCAATTAGTACACATTATTGCAAAATTGTTTTTTTCTGCTTTTAGATGTCTCAAAATGTTTGTATTGGATTAAGTTAATTTAAGTGTACTATTGAAGAATCACATAAAAGGAACAGAATAGTGACACTTTTATATACCGTATTATCCTGTGAGTGTATCAGGTGTATACAAAACAACAATACATTGTGAAGCGAAGTTGAAATTCAGGGCATCAGCCCCATTAGACAGTGCATATAGCTCATCCAAGTTGTTTGGAACACAAAATGAGTCTAATGATCAGTTCGAATTTTGTCCTACTATATATATATATATATACACACACACACACAATTTGTTCATAATCCATTTTTAATGTTCGTTTTTTTGTGGTCTTCATAATTTGTATTAATTAGTAATTAGTAATGATTGCTTGCATAGATATAGCACCTGGAAAATAGGTTAGGAAAATTAGGAAATGTTGGAGCAAAATAAAGTAACAATACAACAGCAGGAAATATGGTGTCCAACCAACCTTCTTTCATTTGGAGACAGCATGTGCTGCTACAGTAGCAGGACTGCAAAGAATTTCTGTGAAAAAGCCAATTTTCAGTCACATGGATAAAAATAAATGTCATTTTAATGTGCGACAAAAGACTGAATTGAGCAATCAGGGTACTGAACTCATGCTCTTTGTTATCGTAGTTAAAAAATAATCTAAATGTAGCATTCTAAAGAAAATTTGCAGAGTATTTTATGGTGAATTGCAAATTAAATTACATAATATACAAACCCCACTTCAAAGCAAAGAGATCAATAAAATATAACAGGCTTTTATGAAACAATGGCTCATTTAGCAAACAGATTCAGATTCAGGCATGGATTAATTAGACACATGAAGTATTCCATTAGACAATTGGAACTATTAAAGTGTTTAAATCTTTGAAGTGCCATGAGAGGCCATTAAACTACTGAATCTGGGTGTTCCCTTTTCACTACTTAAATTGTCCCTGCCTTTCTTCACATACGTTTAACACTTAAGTACTTTAGTTATATTGTTATCAAAGTTGACAGGAGAGGAGATTGCTGCTGCTCATGGTGGAAGGATCAAACGCAGCTGCTTTCATGATTGAGCCACCTGGGGGTATAATAGGGTGCCCCCCTAGCCATATGTTCCAGGGTGGTATATGTCTAGGGCTCAAACAATGGCTATGCTGGAGGTGAGGTGGTGGCATCCATTGTTGGTTGGTCTTAAGAGACCATCATGTGAAAAGAGGACATCCACTTATTTATTGGTGGCTCCCATTTGCTGCAATATGGTTGTGGTTCTTCCGCTGGCTAGAGCTGCTCTTCCTGGTCTGAGAGTAGCCAAATGGGGAAGATGTGCAAAAATATTATTAGATATTAGATTAGATATTTTCATTCACATCAGCATTAAGCCAATTTAACATGATGTATAACACTAATCTGCAAGTTGCTTTTGTGGGCATACAAGGCAATTTGATTTTTGCATTTTAGAGCAGATGTTATGCAATGTCAATGTAAACTTGCATATCCTTGCCTGAAATTTACCATACCTTTCCACATAACATTTTATTTGCCATTGCAAATAATAACATGTTCATGCCCATAGTGCCACTGCTAACCCTTTGTAGAACCTTGTTTTAGTACATATCTTTGAATGTCTATTTGTATTGTGGTACATTTAAATACTGTGATACTGTGATACTGTCCTAATAAAGGTATTATGCACCAATGGTTTAATTATTGAACCTTGCAAGTATATACAATAGTTCTCTTTTTTTGTTTTGTTTATTTCCTTGCTCATTTTGCTTTCATCTAGTTTATCTTTATCTTTAAAAATTACCATGGTTTTAAATGTTGTTTTAAATTGGCAGATGTGGCGGGCACAGACTTAATTTGCTTGTCCCTAAACCTTACTGGGCCAACTGGCTTGTGGTCAAACATTATGTCCTTTGTATTTCTTTATACTGTGCTTGGTACTTGTCATGGTTGTCTGAACATGAATCGCTTTAGTCCACAAAAGCTACCAAGCAGAGGTTTGGCAAGGCTTACTGCTTAGATGAATAGGTAGCACGAAAGTGGGTTGGGTTGTTGAATAAAATGTAACTATTGCAAAGAAGTTGAGACAAGTTGGTTCAGTAGTTACAGTCATGATTCATTTTCATTACTATAGCGTTCGGAGAAAGTGTAGTTGTGACAGACGTCTCATGGGGCCCAACTACCCTCTAGCTTCGCCCACTTTACACTGCGCTGTATTCACCAGAGAACAAATGATTTAAATGCTTCGTTAGTGCTCCACCTGCAGGCAAATTATGTGTACTGCACCATCACAATCAGACATTCCATATAAATAAATTAGGAAGCCACAACTATACAATTGTCAATATTTCTTTTCAGTCATCAATTAGTTCACATTATTTAGGCTAACTATTGCAGCCTTATATAGATGGATTCCTCACACAGAAAATACCTCATATATAGCCTATGTACATCAAATAGCAGCATGCATTTAATATTATTGCAATTAAGCTTACCCATCTAAAGCACCTGCACCTCATCTACCCCTTTGCCTTTTTTTTTATATAGGGTTTTTCCAGTGATCATTATAGATGCTTCTCAGTAAGCTTTGCTCCGTGACCATTCCTAGCTTGCATTTCCAGTATGACTTAACATGCCTTCATGTGATATATGTAATTTGTCAGAGTTTCCTATTTTGGGGGGGATTTTTCTTCGTTTTGATTGTAATTAGAATAACCTGCACTCAGATCTTTGGGTAGTTTCCTTGCCATGACTGGATCATTTTGATCCACATGTTCTCTCACCTTAGTATATTTTGATCTGTCCAAGTTTGAGTTGTTCTAAACAAATCAAGGGATACAAATTGTAAAACTTGGGTTGTGATAAAAGTAGCCCAATTTCCTGAGTTGGCTGCCTTGAAAATTGCTGTGTCCCTAGTTTACTTTATAGCTTACATTAACATGTCAGAATGTCTTGGTGTATAGCTAATAATTCTCTCCTGCCTCACTGTGATCTCATCTGTTAGGAAAACACTTATAGACGAGTATTGTGGCAGGACTAGCAAGAGAAAATTGGGTACCTGTGGTTTCATATTCCTGATCTATAGATCAATAACTGGCAGAATTTTGGATTTGAACTCAAGCAAAAGAAAATGCGAATTTTGGAAAAGAGAGAAATTTAAGAGGCACCTTTTGTAAAAAATAAAATGAAAATATATCTCTGATGAATGAAATTTAATGCTAAGGGCTAGCTCTACACCTCCCGCCTCTGCTGTTCAGTTGTAGCTAAAGTGGCTACGGGAAATGTAAAAATAGCAGTATTATATAAGACTGTATTGACGTCAGCTTGTGCCATGTTATGGCATGTTAAAGGGAAGTCAGCAGCATATGTACCATGTTCAGGGGGTAATGGACTGAAAATAAAGGTGCCTATCTTTAGAAACATAAATATCACCTGTGCATTTCCCATAATGTTCTTTTTAGTATTTGGTCTAAATCCACGCCAAAGCATTGGTTGTTGAAGGAAATCCCTAATCCTGAGTGTGTTAAAGGATTACAACCACTCTCCTTGAGTTTTATTTATTGCAGATGACATTCTGTTCCCGTAAAATGATAATACAATTTGAAGATGCATTTTAGAATGTCATAATAAGGATGTCCTAAATGTGACTTGGAGGGTTTTCTCTAGCTGTCTGTGCAGTTAACGTTGTCTGCTTTAAATATGATGGGACTTAACGCAAATTATAGCTGTATTTTGTACAATGCCAGTAGTGTGAACGAGATGTACAATAAATGCACTTAGCCAAACAAAGCAAGCAGATGTCTTTGTTGTCTGTGTATATAAAGAGGATTAGTGAAATTGAATTCGTTCAACAAATTCTAGAAAACAAATGTCTGCTATGCTTCATTAATTTTTGTGCTCTATAGCTTCTAAAACATTTTGCAGCCTGTATTTTTTATAATTATGTTAATTGGGTTTAATAGAACTACATTTCAACTTCTTTTTTGTAAGTAATATTGATAATTGGCCCATATCTCTGTCTAAATATCACTGTATCTAAGGACAGAAACCATGGTGTGAATTATTCATGGAGCTTCTGAAGTGGATCTGTCATCAGGGCCTGCCCGACGATGGAGCCGAGTAGGGCAACTGCCCCAAGCCCTTTTTTTTTAAAGCGGAAGAGAGAGAGAGCGGCGCCAATTGGTTTTCGCATACCAAGTTGTCAGTACCCGCTCGGCGACCCTCTCTCTCTCCTCTGCCGGCCCTCTAGCTCGGTCTCGGTGCCGGCTTGTAATGCTGAGCGCCGGAAGATGACGTCATTTCCGGCGCTCAGCATTACAAGCCGGCACCTAGACCGAGCAGGGAGACTCGCCGCAGGACTGCTGAAAGATAAGTACAAAGGGGGGGATAGGGTAGATAATAGGGAGGGAGAGTAAGGGTAAATAATAGGGAGGGAGAGAGAGGGAGAGGAAGGGTAGATAATGGGGGGGGCAGGGAGGGAGGTAGAGCAAGGGTAGAGAATGGGGGGGGCGGCATTTTAAACTTCGCCCCAGGCGGCATTTTGTCTTGGGCCGGCCCTGTCTGTCATATAGGCATTTTTCTTAATATGAAGCGGGCTTTTATTTTTTTAATCAGCTTAAATATTGTGTGGTATGTATGTTAAATTAGCTCCTTGATTAAGCCCCTGGAACCTAATTTTTCTTTGTTCACAAATGCTCTGAAAAGAGGCATTTAAATAAAAGAGGTGGACATTGTGTGTTACTGTCCCATGTTCCTTTCACAGTATGTTGTGATGTTAAGGTCTATAGTAACAGTGATCGCACAACAGAGTAAGGGTCTGGGCAAATATTAAGTCAGGTAACAAACAGACCATGATTGGTTATTGGTTTTCTATGGAGACCGTTTTGATGAATGTCTAAAGGAAAGGATTGTTAAATATCAGAATGTAAATGGTTAACATGATCAGACACAGCTGTGGGTGTACTGCAGGGAGATTCTGTCAAACTGATTTCATTTATTCATTTGACTGGGTGACTAAAGTTAATGGAACAGGGAGGAGTAGTAGATATGGTAGACATTAGACTTGAGCTTTCGGACACGTATGAATTGCAAATTTACAGAATTTTGGTAAATTTGGCGATCAGTACTAAGCCACAACAACCAGGCCAGACTCCCCCCATAAATTGGAGGAAAATGAACTAAAAAGCTCAGAATTTTTGTCTTAAATATGTGAAAGATACAAATACTATTGTCAGGGAGTGACAAGACCAAAATAGAGCTTTATGGTCACAACAATATGCACTATGTTTCCAGCATGACAATGACCCTAAGCACAAGGCCAAGTTGACCCTCCAGTGGTTACAACAGAAAAAGGTGAAGCTTCTTGAGTGCCCATCACAGTCTCCTGTCCTTAATATCATCGAGCCACTCTGGGGAGATCTGAAACGTGCGATTCATGCAAGACGACCAAAGACTTTGCATGACCTGTAGGCATTGTGTCACAATGAATGGGCAGCTATACCACCTGCAAGAATTTGGGGTCTCATGGACAACTATTACAAAAGACTGTATGCTGTCATTGATGCTAAAGGGGTCAATACACAGTATTAGGAACTAAGGGTATGTAGAAAGAAAAGAAATGTGTTTTGCCTGCTCATTCATATTTTCTATATTCTCATTTATTACCAGTTCCAAGGGTATGCAAACTTTTGATCATGAATGTGTAATCTTGTGTGTGTGAGCATGGATGTGTAATTGTTTTTGAGCATTGGATAGGTAATTGTGTGTGTGTGTGAGCATGGATGTGTAATTATGTGTGTGTGTGAGCATGGATGTGTAATTGTGTGTATAGATGTGTAATTATGTGTGTTAGCACAGATGTGTAATTGTGTGTATGAGCACAGAAGTGTAATTTTGTGTTTGTGTGAGCATGTATGTGTACAGTGCATACGTGAGTGTTAGTGAGTATGAATAAATGTGTGTAATTTGTGGTGAGTGACCACCAGTTTCTGTATCACACTTTGCAGGGGTGTACTTAGAAACCACACGGCCCTGGTGTGAATATTACCCCGGGGCCCCCAACAGCTAGTCTGTGCCATCATTGCCCCTTGCTCTCCCCTCCAACATGCACTCTGGCAAACATACGTAAAGACACTTGCACAAAGTACACACACCTACTCATACACACTAATATACACATACACATTAATTGTAATACACACTCCATCTCACCCCACTTACACATACATTCTCTCACACACACACAGAATTACACATCCATGCTTTCACACAATTACACATCCATGCTCACATACATACATAAATACAAACTAATATACATATTTCCCACCTCCCTTCCTTCCCTGCTTACCTCTCACTGCTCCAGCAGCTTTGTCTCCGGCTCTCACACTGTGCCGGCAGCCTCGGTTTCACCGCGGGGTCACTTGACGTTACATGACCCCGATACGCTCCTGTCTCCCTGTGCCAGTTCTAAATAGTTTAGAAAGGGCTCTTCCAACTTGGACTGGTGCGGTCCAGGCCATAAGGTACGAGGAGACAGGAACAAGGGGTCACAAGGGTCGCACTGGGCACTGGGCCCCATGTAGTTAGGCCACTGGCAGAGCCGGCCTTAGGCGTTGTGGCGCCCTGTGCGGACTACTCCTCTGGCGCCCCCCCTCACTACCCCCCTCTCTGCCCCTTCAAACTACCCCCCCTCTCTGCCCCTTCAAACTACCCCCCCTCAAACTACCCCTCCCCTCTGCCCCTTCCAACTACCCCCCTCTGCCCCTTTAAACTACCCCTCCTCTGCCCCTTCAAACTACCCCTCCTCTGCCCCTTCAAGCTACACCCCCCTCTACCCCTTCAAGCTACACCCCCCCTGCCCCTTCAAGCTACACCCCCCCCGCCCCTTCAAACTACACCCCCCCCTCTGCCCCTTCAAACTACACCCCCCCAACTTACCTTGTTGCTGGAGTCCTGCGGTGAGAGCGGGAGGCATCCGTCTTCTCGCTCTGCCGCGGTGCGGGCATTTCATGTTGAGCGCCGGATGTAAATCTTATTCTGGCTAAATCCATTATCAAATTAATCAGAAAGACAATTTGACGTAATAGGTACAAGTGAAAGGAAGAGAGAAGATATGGTCTGAAATAAAAACCTAAATTACGAAGATAACATTAAATAAGAAAATTAGTTGAAATAAAGAAAAAACATACAAACAAGGGGAAGGCATGGAATAGCATATATTTTTGATTTGAGCTTCCAGGTCCGATGAACTGACCTGCTACTAAAAGACATTTACCATTAAAAACACATTTTGTGTGATCTCTTAATCAAACCTTTCACTAAAATTGTGAATGGTTTGCAGGATATATATACAGCTTAGAGAAAAGAAGAGAAGGTAGAGATGTGATGGAAACATTACAATACATTAAGGCATTTAACAAAGTACAGGAGGGACATTTATTTCAAATAAAGAGAAATGTTAGAATAAGTGGTCATAATCTAAAACTAGAGGGTCGGCGTATTCGATGTAATAAGAAGTTTTACTTTTACTGAGTATGTTTTAGATAAATGGAATAGCTGCCCATCAGAAGTAGTAGCACTACAGTAAGGGAATTTTAATATGCATGCAAATGGCATATATATATACTGAATCTAAGACAAGATCAAGGACTGATTAATGTCTGAGTTAGGAAAAATGGGCAGACTTGATCGGCTGAAATCTTATCTCCCGTCAAATTCTGTTTCTTTGTTAATGCACAAATCTGATTTAATGATCATATTATTTTTAACTTAATGTAGTATGACTAACATTGCTAACAGGCTAAAATTAACATGGAGACAAGTCTATTTTAATTACATGTTTCTTGAAATTATATACTTGTCGGAGCCCACTTCCACAGCTATCTCTTATGTTACATAACACGCATTAAACTTCCCATTGCAGTTCAACTGCCAGTGCCAGCTAACTATGATAGTATATCTAAAAAATCAAGCCTTTTAGATTTTTTTAGGTTTGTTATCTTTAAAGATGTTGTTCCACATTGGGTGTCTCTTAGAATATCCCCAGAAAGGTGCTGCATTGTATGTTTGCCTCAATGCTCTCTGTCACTTAAATTGCATTTAAAATGGTTTTACTGATAGAGGAACGGAAATGGGAAAGGCAGGGAAACATTGTGAGAGTGTGTGAGTGAGAGTATGATAGAAGTCATGGTGTACGATCATCAGTGACTGGCTCAGTATAAAATTATTGGAATTAAGTTGTACCACAATATGTGGCTGGCTCAGTAGAAAGGGATGGCAGTTATAGAATACCACTGTCAATGTCTGGCTCAGTATATATTGATGGGAGTTATGTTGTACCATTGTGAATGTCTGGCTCAGCATATAGTAATGGGAGTTAAGCTGTACCACCGTTAATGCCTGACTCTGTGTAAAGTAATGGAAGTTATGTTGTACCATTGTCTGTTTTGTGCTCAGTATATAGTGATGGGAGTTATGCTGAACCACCATCTGTGTCTGACTCCTATATAGTGGTAAGACTTATGCTGTACGACTGTCTGTGTCTGGCCCAATGTATAGTGATGGGAGTTATACTTTACCAGCATCAATGTCTGGGTCAGTACATATTGATGAGAGAGTTATATTTTACCCCCACACTACCTTTCTCTATGTATCAGTTTGTTTTAGTCTGTCAATTCTAGTCTTGTCATACCCCTTCAATATATGTATGGTAAGAAGCACTTTGTAAATTGTTGGTGCTATATAAATAAAAGATAACAATAATAATTATACCATAAATGCCTGGCTCAGTATATAGTAAACATAAATATATCTTTGAGGAACTCACTGATCAAATTGTAGAAATAGGGGTTCTAAGACAGAGGTAGTAAATTTATTTACTTTTGCAGAGTAGACTGAGTGGTCACATTGGACCTGTGTGTGACCACATATAGAATCCACCTAGGTGCTAAATACTTTAGTTATGCCCCTGTGCAGAGCTGATTTTTTCCTTTAAATGTGGTTCCCCTCGGGCCATGGGACTGTCCGAACACTATTACAACATTCTTGAGTTAAAAGCATTTTCCCGGGTCTCCGGTGCAAAAGGAAGTTGAAACTTCAATGTAGTGTGCGTAAGTAGGTACCAAAACATTAGCCAGGCCAACCTACTGTTCTTCTCCTGTAAGTTTTAGGGTAAACATTCATGTTAATAGTTGGTGAATTCATTTTTGGTAAAACACTTCTATTTAAAAAGAGATATTCTGTGTCTGAATTTTAATATGATTTTAATGAGCCTTGTACTTCCTTGTGTTAGTTCTTGTTTACAGTGATATATTTTTACTTAACCAAGAAGAGGTGTGGTCATGATATTGAGTGGCTAAGGGAGGGGCATCGCCATGGGGGCCCATGACATTTTGTTGCCCGGAACCCTGGATGGTCTCAGTCTGCCTGTGAAGACTATAATTGTCTAGTAACAGTACTGCCATTCCTCCAATGCCCTGTCCTATGTATTACATACATCATTTATTAAGAATGGCAGGGGCTCTGGGCTCACTTTGGATTTTTGTATGAAAAATTGTGGTTTAGTGAGATTTGTGTTTTACTCTTATTCACATGTATTTTACTCTTATTTACTACGTATTATATTATAATAAAGTTACACCCTGTTTTCTAGCGAATAGGTGCAAAAATAAATGGACATAGTAATAATGTTTTAATCTTTTTAATTTAAAAAAAATCAACTATATAGGTCTCATTTACACCTTTTCCATGAGATGATCCAAGGAGTTTTTAATAATCCATCACAAGTAGTGATTCACCAATGGTGGCAAACAGATGGTTCTAATAATGTTCCCTATGAAAACGATTAGTTGACAGGAGGTAAAAAAATCTGAAATAGTCTCCAACTGTTTTGCAGTATTTTAAACGCTTACCTGCATTGTGACCAAAGTAACATTTTACAATATGTTTGGGGTGGACTTACTTGACTAAGTGCTATGCCAAAGCGTATTAAATGGTAGAAGTATTTTATTCTTAATAGATGAGTCTCAAAGTTCCAGAAACATTTGTAGCTTATTACACAGTTTAATGCGAATTATTCATAGGGCCAAAATGGACAAAAGAAAGAGTTGGTGTTTTTTTATATTTTTAGAGGTTGATTCAGAAATAATATTTCTACATTTTAATTGTCAACACAACATTCTGAGGATAATTCTCTTTGGGTGCTATTACTTTATACAAACCAGTGCAAAAATCGAAGCTTACTGTTTGTCATATAACCAAGATGCACTTTTGTTTGTACTATAATGATTCCTCCACTTTATTCATGTCAGATCCAGGTATGTCATATGACTATTTTGGATCGTGCATCTATTACCTTTTTATTTAGGCAGCAATATGAAAACTAACAACAGAGGTGCCTAATAGTCCATCGAATTGTGACCAAGTTCTGCCCACTTTTGCTCATAATCCACAGGGTTTTGAAAATCTTTGCATAGTGTGTCCTACTAATTTTAATGTGCCACCTACTGTACTGTGCCTCAAAGGCTTTTTTAATAACATGTGCCTACAGGCTCCCCATAAAATGCCAATTCAGCCATAATTCAGGATTAAAAAATGAAAAAAAATAAAAAAAGAACCCTGTCTGATCTTCACTGTTATATTATTATTATTATATTTATTTGTACCCTGTTTGAATGTGGCTGCAGCTCCAGCCTTCAAAAAGACGATCCTATAATCTGGCTGGGGCTCTTAATCAGCCAGCACAGTCCTGTCTGCCCAGACGGCACCCGCACTACAGGGGGGATAACACAGGTGGGGGAAACCCATTGTATCCCTTAATCCCCTCACCTGATACATCCCCTGTATACCGATGGGATTTGTGAGGGGATGTGGCTGATGGGATTGGTGATGGGATGTGGCTCATGGGATTGGGGGTTGGGTTCGGTGCACAGTGAATGGAGAGTGTATACAAGTTCTGTGTGTTTGTAATAAAGAGAGTTCTGTTTTTAACCTCAAAGTATGAAGTCCTGTCTCATGATTGAGGGAAGTGCTGGTCTGTGACTGCTTTCTTCGGACAGCCACAGCGCGTCCGCTTACTGGGAGAGGGAAGGAGCTGACGGGCGGATGTGTCCAGTCTGGGGCACAGGACAATCCGTCACAAAAATCATCAGAAATTAAAATTTTTGGTGTTCTCCATCTGTTCTCCAATGTTCCTAGGACAATAATGTCTCCATATGCTCAAATGTTGTCTGCCCATTGTACAGTAACATAATTATGTTAATAGTTTTTTTAGAGTCCATATTATTGATAATGGTCAATTACAATTCGGAAAAACAAAAATTGCGTGTATGGTTGCAATGCTATGTCACAAATATTCTATACTATCGTCTAATATTTAAGAGAAAGAATTGTCTGGAAAGAGCGAACAGCTTTACTGTAGCAATATTAACCTACAAAAAGCACTGACTATCCAGGTTATTAACATTTTACAATCAATATATAGAGAATAGGAAATGCAAGAATTTTAAAACATTTAACACAGTTACAAAAATAAGCAATGCAGACCGACTCATAGGTTGTTGAGGAGTTATAATAGAAGTTTTTATTCATTAATTTTACATTGTGTAGTTTTGATGAGCTATGTAATTTATTTGTGAATATACTTGCATTTGTAGGTTAATATTATAGATTTTAAGTTATAATTCATGTTATTTCTTTTTTAACAGGTATCACAAGGTGCTTAGTTGCTCCATCTTTATATGGAGTAAGAGTAGGAGAGCTCTTACAGTGACATGTCTGAGATGCTCCAAGGCATGTCCAATATTGCCTAAAGCATCCCCAGTTTGGCTTTGTTAAATATACAAGAAGAAAGGTGCCTTATATTCAACCCATGGGTTTTTAAGGTCAAAGATTCAAGAGCCAGGAAAGTTAGTGATAACAGTCGCACATGCTGTTGGTACACTGGTACACTGATACCAATGTAATACTTGTTGCAAATTTTAGGACTATAAAATGAATCCAATAATTGCTTTTACAAAAAAAAAGGATTAGGCAAAATAAAACTAATTACAATAATCCCTTGAAATTTTTCTTCCTATTTCGAATTCATACTGCGGCTTAAGTCAGTAAGAAACAAATTGCTTTAATAACCTGGGCAGATATGTTTGCTGATGTTTCTATGTAACTCTTCACTCAGCCTGGAAAGGCTGAGTGAAAATTATTTCTAATGTATTGTCAAAAAAAATGTCAAATTGACTATAAATCTGTGCTGTTCCACAAAGACACGTTTATCAGATTAACCGTAGCAGAACCTTCAATGACAAAGACATTTTTAAGATGCTTTTTTGCAGCTATGGTAACTGAACTTTTGAATCCAATGTTGGCAGGGCAAGGTTGAGTTTGTGTGTTAGGTTTGGTATTAGTTGACTAAGCTAATCCAGTGACAAGAGAAGAGAAAGAGACTTGTGAGTAATTATTTCTTAAGGGACTTAAAGATAAGCATGAAATGCAATAAAGTTGTGCAAAAAGTAAGTATATTTAGAGGCATGACCTTCGCACTGATGATAGGGGAATTAACTGAACAAAATAAAATAAAGGACTGATGCGTGTGCTGGATTATAAAGACATGATTTTATTATTAACAAAGACGACTTTCAATTAATACTAATAATGTAGTAACAATGTTCGGTAAAAACATTCTCTAAAATTGCATCAAGTGCCACCCTCATAAAGCCAAAAATAATAACCAAAAACACAGGGCGGGTGGGGGCGGGAATATTGCATTTCTTGCAACTCCAAAGAGGTGAATTATTTGCTTCTTCTCTTCCTTCTCTCTTCTCTTCTATCTTCAATCTTATATCTTCATATGCATCGCCAAAACTGCAGCTCTTGTCGGGTGTCCAAGGAAGGAAAAGCAGTGTCATGAGCAGCCAGGGTTCATTTATGCTGTAGTTCAAATTGCTGAAAAAGTTCATGCTGGTTCTGGTGTCATAACACACAGTGCATCACAGTTTATTGCGTATGGCGCTGCGTCCACTGCCACTGCTGAAAGCGCCTACAATGGGAACATGACCATAATAACTGGCCAACAGAGCAATGGGAGAAGGTGGCCTGGTCTGATGAATTACGTTTTCTTTTACATCACATGGATTGTGCCAAACAACCTCCCTTTACCATCTTTGCCCCCAAACAGCCTGCATATGCCCTCTGTGCCCCAAACATCCTCAGTATACCCCCTGTGCCCCAAGCAGTCTCCCTGTGCCATCTTTGCCCCAAACAGCCTCCCTTTGCCCCAACAGCCTGTCCATTTACACATCAATGCTACTGCACACTCGTTCATTCACTCATTCGCATATACTTATTCACAAATACTCAATCACTCATTAGCACATATTTATTCTAAGTATATGCTCCAGTATAAATACTATAAATAAAGTATAATTTTAAAAGAATGCTGTGCTTGCCTTGATAAAACAATATATTATTATCTTTCATTAATACAGTGGCAACAATGTATGCAGTGCTTCTTACAATACATATATTCAAAGGGTCTAAAAAACTAGAATTAACAGACGATCCGATAGATTAGGTAAAGATGGCTCTGCTCCCAAACTTTCAGTATATAGTTTTGATGAGTATTGGAGAAATATATGTAAAATTACTGAAAAGGGGTTAGTGAAAGCAACTATATGCATTGTGAAATATGTCATTGTACCTATGGAACAACCTTCAGTAGTGCTTTAAGGGGTATTATTGTTCATATAATTTTATGTGAAAGCATTCATTAACCTTCTGATCTAATGCAAAGATGTATAATGTGAATTTAAGAATATTTAACAGACGTCAGTAAAAAGTTATTGAGGGAGGTTAAACATCTCAAATGCATTGTTCTGCTTGCATTAAGAGGTTAGTCACCTTACATGTCAAAGAAAGTGTGTGAAAGAAAAATGCATAATATTGCAGCATTTTGCTTTTCAAGATGAGCGTTTTCAGTTGAATACATAATATTCTCTAATTTTCAAATGGCTACACTGTGAATGATGCAGGCAAGGTTTTATTTATATGTAATGCTGATGACTAAGATAAAAGTGCTTTCATAAAATATGTAAGTGCAGCTAGAGAGTTGTATGTTTAGTCATGTTGGAAAGGTTAGTTTGAGAGCAGTGATGCCCTAAGACTTTTGCCGCAAAGCTTACTGTGCAATTCTGCCTTGTGGCCAGCTTTGTCCCCAATCCACGGCCATCTGACCTCTAATCCTGTCAATGGTCTGGTTTGGAGCCTTGAAAGCAGAGGGAGCCCAAGTGGAAATTTAAAGAGTCCCTGTCCTTGTTAGCCCCAATACAGAAGAATGCATATTAAGTACTATGTAAGTACTTTAATATGCGTTCTTCAAAAACAGAACGATACTAATGACCCCAACAAAAATACAATTACCAGAAATAAATATTCACGGCCATCTTGGCCCTGGGCATCAGTGAGAGTCCTGGATCTTTTTTTTTCACATGGTCTTATTCCTGTTGAATGATCAACCCATAACTAAAGTCTAACTAGCCCTAGTTAATGCTATCCTTTTATAGACTCACAGAGTACACCTGTCTACATTAGATAACACCTGATCATACTGGAGGTGCTTTTTAGTTAGACTGCACCCTGAGGTAGACTTGTGAAGTTCTCCATTGTGGCCTGCTATTATTGGCAGTCAGGTATGGTGAGCCATTATTAACAAGTAACTCCCATCATCCTCAGTACAATCTTCATTGTGATGTTAGCTCTATGATATAGATCATCTTCAAAAACCATATCCATTACAGTGGTCCAACAATTCTTTAATACAAAATAGCCAATAACTGGGAAGAAAGTGCTCCTGTTATAATCAATGGGATCACTTTCCACGCATGTACTTGAGGGTCCCCTCCGTGTTTGCCATGCCAGCTCTGGACCTGCCAGGTAATAAGTATCTCATGATGGGAGAAATTTATTGTAGGCATGCCCTACTTTAATCAAATCTACATTGCTAAGATTAGTTTCTTACAACAATGACCATATTCTTCATATATGTCCACTGTACTTTTTAATAACAGCTCTATAATCTCAGGTGGGATTATACTCTGAAAAACCGTACCCCCTTGTTTTGATTCAAGGGTTCATCTACAGTAAACATTATTTGGGGTTAATTGTGTAGGACAATGTATGCTTTGGAATGCAAATCATTGTCTAAACTCTAACCTAGGACCACAAAAAAAGCTACACTGAAGGCAATGAAAAACACCTTCAAATATTCTAACTTCTAAGTAATTTAACCACTTAATGACCTTATCACATTGTTAGAATTGCGGGCAAGATGACCTAGAGGACGTAATAGTAAATGCTATTGTCGTTACCAGAATCACTTATAAAGAAAGTCTGAAGAGTCAGTTCAGTTCTTCTAACAGCGCTAGTCCTTCATAATGTTTAGTGATATCGGAGAGAAAAGTTTGTCTCATGTAAACACAAAAGTTAGTCAAGTCCCTCTATTTTCTTCAGAAACAAAATCTTGATTTTCTCATTTGATCCAATGTAGTGTTCAGATAAATTTTCAGTAACTGGATGCCTGTAAATTTCTGTAAAAAATATGAACGCCCTTACAATCAGAGCCTAGACCTTTATTGCTCTACATGCGCTGGTATATTAAATACAATATTGGGTAAATTCTCATATTCCATATGGTTTCAAAATTGCTTTTCAGCCACCAAGGAGATTATTTTCTCATGTATTTTAGTTTAAGCTGATCTCTTATCCAGCAAAAGCAACATGTTCCTTTGCTATAAAACACAGATTTCAGATATGACCAGAACACAATCAGCAGGACATTTATGATTGTTCTTTTTAATTTTACTTCGAATTGTGTTTCATATACTTTATTTTTATTTCCTATATATTACAGAAGTGATTTTTATTCGTATTCCCTGCATTATTTATGAACTTTTTCACAAAGGAAACTCTTTTTTTTTATAGACTTAGGAGGTCTACCTTCAACACGTCAAATATAGACCAGTTTAGAATTACAACACATATAGTATATTTTTTTTAAATATATATAATAATGACATCACATTGTGATAAATCTGTGGTGGTAGGTTGCTGGTAGAGCCCAAGCTGAGGAAGCACACAGTGAGAAGCTTTTCTAAGGAAACCAATATCTTTATACTGAAAATTTCTGTTCCTGAACTACTGAAAAATGTGTTGAAGTTGCTTATCCAAATGTGCCATTGGGGCTCTATATTACAAGGCTGTTAGTGTATAATAGCATCCTAGGCCATAAATCCAAGGCTCTTCATATCTGTTTTACCTTGTTTACACTAACATGCTTAATTAAAGACACACACACTAACATACTTAAACATACATACTGAAACATCCAAACACACTTAGTTAAAAACACACAATAACATTCTTAACTTAGCACACAAAAATATACTTGAACACACACCCAATCCCTCACTGTCATGCATGTGTTGTCTATCAGCCATCCTCTTTTGCTCCCTCATGGTCCTCACGCGCTGGCTGCGTCTGAGCGCTGGGAAATGACATCATACCTTGGCACTTCAGCATGGTGAGACTGAGGAAGGGCCTGCGGTGAGGAGAGGTTTGGCGGGGCTGTGCTGGCATTGGGGGCCCTTGCCTGTTATGCCAGGGCCTCTGTTTCATGTGCAGTGGATGGTACAGGTTGAAACCATCACGCCGGATTGCTCCAGGTAAGCCTTAAGCTTATGCTTTTTCCAGAGTTCGCACCAACTCTTCTCTCTTATCAATTTTCTTCTTACCACCACATGCAGGAGGGTTCTTGACAGTTCCTTGAGCAGCAAATGTCTTAATAAAATATAACATTGCTGATCAGTTATTTAAATTACTAACGAATATCTAACTGCATGCTCTTTGCCAGTCCATTGCTGCATGCATAAGAGTTAACGTGATGTCAGCTCAGCTGCCTCTAGCAAAAGCTGCATTCAGGAGTTGTTGAACCCTTAGGTCTTGCTGGTCCATTCTGCTTCTGGTGACATTGGCGACCTTAGAGTTCCTTTTGGCTTGGAGGGAGTGTGTTTGCCAAGGGTCTTTGCATCAGGGGAAAAATCAGCAATTTGTATCTTCTAAGTACCAAAGCACAAAGAGAGATGAGTAGAGTTCCTTCGTCCCAAAAGATCTGCTAAAAGTATGCTTTCATTTTTTAAGAAGCAGAGGAATATAATATCACAGAACATCTGATTATTTTTCTGACAGTGATTAAACCTATGGAGTATACTCCACAGAAAACAATGCCCCAGGACTAAGACAGCAGAGTGTAGCCAGTTCATTACCGACAAACGTTATTACATAACACAAATGCTATTTAGAATCTACATGATAGTTCCCATAAAGAAAATTACAGTGTCCACGGCTTCATCTTTTTCTTTGAAAGAACATTTATATACACAACAAACAGTTTCTTATAAACATAAGATTTGACCACAAAGGACTGTATAAATTATAAGATTCACATCTCTCTCTATATAGCAGTTGATTTGCTGCAGCTTCATTGAACGCTACAAAGACCAGACCGCAATACGTCATGAGTATCAATGTCAATAACGTGACATTAACTAGATTTCTAAATAAATTGAGACAATATTTCTAGAATATATTTGTATCAAAATGCTACATATGAAGCAGCAAGAATATTTTTGTTTCCGTTGCATGGTTATTGCTCCATGTTTAGAGGAGTTTATCTGGATTGGCATATGTCTAATTTTAAAGGGACGCTCCAGCCATTTACTTTAATGCATTTGAGCAGCTAAGAAGTCCCTTAAATTTTGGAGAAGCTAACATTATACACTCTCTCTCACACACACATGCGTACACTTACTCTAACACTATATACACACATACCATACCATCATACACTTAAACATTCAAACCTTCTCTAGCTCCTTCATTCTCTCTCTCTCTCTCTCTCACACACACACACACACTTTCCTCTTTCTCTATCTCTCTCTATCTCTCACTCTTTCCCACTCTCTTGCTCTCTTTCCTCCCTCCCTCTCTGCAGCTCACACATCAACCCATTCCTCCCCCCCTCTTCCCCCTCCTTTTCTGCACATGTGCTTGGTGGTCTCCTTAGACACCTTCGCCACAAAGTTTATCTAATCATCACTGAAGCAGACCAGTGCTAATTAAATTATATATCAGGTGATGTTTTCTGCTGAACATGTGTCTTACATTGAAAATAGAAATCCCAAAGTATTTGCATTGGGAACAACACGTAACTTTAACCTGTTGAGTGCCCAAAGTCTGTCCAAGTTTTTTCAACAGTTTTCACATCCTTCTCATTTCACATTGATTTATGTATTAAAAAATGCATTAAATTGGTTCCAATAAATTTTAAAAACAGAATTTCCCACACATTTGCAGGGGGAAGATCATGTACATTTCCAGGGACCTCTTATCTGTTATATACATTAAAGTGCATATGATGGCTGGAGTGTCCTTTTAAATCCAATGGTTGCACCAGTGCTTCACTTTTTTCTCATTTATAGAATCCATTCCAATCTTATAAAAAAAACATAAAATAATAAAATAATACAGACATTGTGTTTAACATTAATACAACCCCTTCCCTCACTTAGAGAACTAACAATAACTTTATTTTTTAACTTGCAATGAGTTTCAGAATAGCATCTACTATTTTGTTGCTACTCTTTTTTTTACAGGTAGACCTGAAGCTGGTAAGGATGGGGCCAAACTACACAGGACGTTTCTCTTTTCCATAAAGGAATGCTCCATTAGTCTATGTGGAACCTCCAGGCAGAGAGAGACTATGTGGAATTATACCCATTGTCTATTTAGCTTATAGGGCAATTGGTTGAGGCCAGAGTATTGAGGTGGAAACTGGCTTCAAATTATGAGTATAGAAAGTGAGGTTTTAAGGTGAAGTTTGTAAGGGAGAGGTGAAGATGGTTCGAAATAGGGGAGGAGTAAACAAAAGCTCAATGAGTCAAATAAATCAGCTTAGGGAGGAATAATCATGCATCCCAAGGCTTTCTTCAAGCCATGGTTCCCCAGTGCCCCCCCCCCAAAAAAAGGGGTTTGTTTTTCTGAGCACTGAAGGAGTGAAGGGTGACTCTGGTCCAGAGGTAGTTGACACCATGGTCAGCTATGAGGCTATCCAGCTTTTGTGTTAAAATTAATATTAAATAAATTAGATATTACCATCTGTAATCAAAATTTTAAGCTAATTATAACCTGAGAAATAGATGGAGACCAACCAGTGTGTACCCGAAACAGCTGACAGGTATAATTATTTGTACGTTAGCCAAATATTGAGGATTGATGAACAATGATCAATGTGTTCCTCTTATACTAAACCAACTGTCCAATTTGCCACAGAAGGTCTCAAGGTCTCAAAGGTAAGGTTGAAAAAGCCAAATGGCTAATGATTGAGGTTCAGAGGGTGGCGGCTGTAATGCACATGAATGTAAAATAATGCGCTCTGCTTGCAAAAATCCAAAGACAGGATATATCATTGGTGATACTGTTCTGCCAGCAACAACAGAAGAAAGGGACTTGTATTTTTTCTGAGGACTTAAAGGTAAGCACACAATGTAACAATGCATGAAACAAAAAAAATATGGTTATTTAGCTAGCGGCATTAGCAGCATGTCTGATTTAACATTGAACACACCATGTAAACATTCACCATGCTTTCTGTTAGCCCAATAGGACCCGGGGCTAAATTGTTTATATTAAATAATATACTATGCTAGACCTTGGTTGCATTTCTGTGTTTTATTCTAGATTGCAATTGCAACATGTGGCACATACTTCTGAATGTTAAAAATGTATAAGCGTAGTCTTATTAGATGTTAAACTACATCGTATGTGGTTGCACTTCTATACTAATGTGTTGCAACATTAATAGCTCATAAACAACATAAAGCAACATATACAGCCAATATGTAGTCCTAGGCAAAAGAATCTGATTTCCGCAAATGAAGCTAATTTCTTCCCCAGGGAAACCCTTGAACCAGTCATTGACAGCAGAAGGCATTAGTGTCAGTAAGCATCACTGTATGCTTGTTCACATTTTTTTAAAATTTTAAAATGCTGCCCCCCCCCTTATCTACCCTTCTTCTCCCTCCGTCCCTGCCGCCCCCCCCATTGTCTACCCTTCTTCTCACTCCCTCCCTATTATCTACCCTTACCCCCCCCTTGTACTTACCTTTCAGCAGTCCTGCGGCGAGTCTCCCTGTTCATCTCGTTGCCGGCTTGTTATGCTGTGCGTCGGAAATGAGGTAATCTTCCGGCACTCAGCATTACAAGCCGGCATCGAGACCGAACAGGGAGACTTGCCGCAGAGGAGAGGGGCACTGAGCGGGTACTGACAGCTTGGTAAGCGAAAACCACTCGGTGCCCTTTTCTCTCTCTTTCGCTTTAAAAAAAAAAAAAGGGGGGCCTGGGGCGGCAAAGTGCCGCCCCTTCAAAAGTGCCGCCTGGAGCGGTTGCCCCACTCGGCTCCATTGTTGGGCCGGCCCTGCTTGTTCACTACTTTTTTTGGTTTGGAGAATATTTTCAGATACCGAAACACCAGGCCACAATACAGAGTGTGTATTTTAATGTATAATGCGGGGCACTTAATATGTGTCTATATGGCATTTTTGGTGTTAGCATGTGTGAGTGGTATTAGAGTGTAAAGGGTGAGCCTAGTGTTAGTGGCACCTGGGTGATGGGAAAAGAGGGGGAGACAGAATACGTGTGTAAATGTATGGTGGCTGTATGTATGAAGTGAGTGTGTTAGGGTATGGTGTAAGGAAGACTGTGTGTTAGTGTATGGTGTTAAGTGTGAGTGGATATTAGAACAAATGTAGTTGTTAATATGTGTATGTGGTAGTTCCCAGGAGAAGGTTGGCACTGAAGAAACAGTGCACACAGGTCTACAAATCCTAGTTTTACCCCTGGCTAAAGAAGCATATGCATATTGAATGTAAATCCCAATTTTAACAACTTTATGTAAATGCAATTCAGGGCTGAAGTTACTAGACTATGAAAGATGAAAAGTTGTCTTATAGCATAATACACACAGCATTAAATAGCATAGTAAACTCAAACTGATTAAATGTTTCCTTTTACTGTATCTCAGTCCTTGCTGTACCATTCCTTTAATCACCACACATAACAAAACAAGATACAAGGTTACAGATGCGGCTTATATTAAATGAATCATATATTTCAAGGTATTCATCATGACAAATGTCCACAGTTTTAAATTCTTGCATGCCATTTAGACACAACACTTGACATTCAAAAAGTTAAACCCAGAGAGCACCTACACAGTATGATTGTATAATCTTTTGTTATTACTCATCTGGGGTGGGTTTCAAACTAACAGTATGTGTGGGGTCTTATGAATCACATATAGCACACAAGCTTTTCTTGAACAAACCTTTTTGAAAAACAATGCTGGTTGTGTTTAAAAAGCATGGTTCGGTTTACAACAAATAGGGGAAATTCTGTGTCAGTTTATGACGTATTATTATGTAACCTTTTGACTGCTGACTCCAATTCTGACCACTTAAATTTGATATTATATTGATATTTCTGTATAACAGAACTACAGTGGATTAAAAAAATAAGAAACAAAACACTATTACGTATAATCAAAACAGAGCTAGCACCAGTTCACATTTAGCTGGTGATTTTCATTCATGCGATAAGAAACCAATCTTCCTACAGTGACCCTTATTTCATAGGGTCGCATTATAGACCAATTTATTCAACTTTAAGTAGGGCAGGCAATTACTTGACAACCTCCAATACTTTGCTTAAGATTATACTAATGGTAGAGATTGGAAAGGACTCATCTGACTGTGACTGGCAATTTTATTATGTTAAAATTAACCTTTATGACATTGATGGGAGTGCAGCCTTATACCATATACATAGCATTATAGAAATATGTATAGAACCAAAAGACCTCAGGTGTCTGTTGAGGATCAAAGTTCTCACAGTGTGGTGCTGGAGGTCCCACAGCTTTAAGAACTGGACCAATATACGGCAAATCTATCTAGAGAGGTTCTGGAGGAAAAATAGTTTTAATATACAAATTTGTCTGAACAATTGGGGAGTTTCACATCCATCAGGTGAAAAAGGAAGCAGCCTCCTGGAAATACTGTCTCTATAAAGCACTTTACTCCAAGGTGATATTTTTACAAAGTACCAGCATTTTTCTTTATATTCCAACAAACACCCGTAATAAACTGTAAGCTCATGCAAAGCAGCACCATATTCAACTCTGTAATAACAATAATAATAATAGTCTAGGAAGAAGTGGTATACGTAGAAAATAAAAAATAAACAGAAAAAACATATACATACATGTACACAGACAAACTGATGGGAGAGCATATGCGGTGTTTTAGCTTTGTATTTCATACATTGTACAGAGATCAGCCAGGTTGGAAAATAAAATTATTTCAGGCAGTTCATCTAAGGATTCCAGAATGACTGCCTAATACATTCAAATGCAGGGGGTCTCTTGGCAGGACACTCACATTGTGTCCTAACCTGTAGATATGGTCAGGATTCCCCATAGCATTATTAGGACCTGGTCCCACAGGCAAGGATAACACATCTTAGACAACCCTGAAACTGGCCAAAGCACCTGTAAAATATTTCCATGTAATACACTCTAGATATGAAGTACATTATTTACACTTTTTGCATGTCTTAAAGTATATCGTGCATTACAGACTTATTCTACATGCATTGAGAGCACTTAAAAGAGTTAACAGCTGGAACCTTGCAGTGATATTCAGGTCCTTACTCCAATGCTAGCGGTCACAAAGAGTTACATTTCTTATTTTTAAAGTGGAAACCCTTCCATCCTTAAGCATCAGCTTGGAGATTTCTTACAGGAGCACTGCACTGACATGAAGAGCTGGCGCGCCCCCTCGCGGAAGCGCTGGTCGCATACACTGTAGATAATAACGTTACAGCAGCTATTGCTTGCCAGGATCCAGAAGGCAAAGAAGGAGAAAGTGCACCACTGGTAACCCATCACGTCGCCCACTACAAACACCGCTATGGGTGTAAAGGATACTGTAAATGCAATAGTCAATGCCCCTATAGTCTTTGCAGCCTTGATATCTGAGAAGGAGAATTTCAGGAGTTCCTGGTCTGTCCCAGACAAGAGTTTCCTCCTGCGAGTATACTGATGAATGGTGGTGAGGGATAAGGCGTTGATGATTAGGGTCCCACCTAGAAGGCTGAAATCAAAAGCTGGAAAGAGTAATAGTATTTGCCAGACATGAGCAGGAGAAGCAGGAGCTGGGGCATAATTACACATAAGACTACATCGATTGAACTCCACTACTATCCCCCCATGGCTGAATATCATAGGAATCATGGCAAGGAAGAAGCTGGACAACCACGAAATGAAAATGAGCAGCAAAGTTCTCTTCCTGGTGATCACCACTTCTTTGTGTAGGGGCTTTAGTATGGCGATGCTTCTCTCGATGGTCAGTAGGAAGATGGTGCTGATGGACACCAGAGTACAACCTGCAAACACAGGACCGATCAGATAACAGGGATGCCAAGTACCATCAAACATAACCTGATCATAGTTTACTTCAGGATTGGAAGTGTTCATAAAAAGCAGGGTCATCTCTCCGTAGACAGAGAAAGGTACTACCAAGATACCCAAAGCCAGGTCTGCCACTGCCAGCGAGGTCTTCAGGTAACCCTGTGGAGTACGAAAATGTTTGGTGCCCACGAATACAGCCAGGATGACAGAATTTCCAAGTAGAATGGCCACGATCAATGTGATCATAAAGCTGACAGTGAATATTCGGTTCCCTGAAGAGCAGCAGCAGCCACTGCAGTTGGTCTGGTTGAGGTCTGTAAGCATCCTTACGGGGAGTCTGGGCACTGTAGCTAGCACTCTACTAAATCACACTTGACCATCGCTCTACCTCTCTCATCACGTCTTGTGTATCTGGTGTAGCCCCTTTCACTCTAAATGCCCCTTTTTTCCTTCTGGAAACCCCATCATGCCGCCTAAAGGCAAACTCTGGATCTCTTCCTCCACCTCTCTAGATATTCCATGCACTGGATCTACATCCACCCTGTCTGCATTCTGTAGAAACCTCTATGGTTTCTCTCGATATCTCACCTCTTATTCAAACGCCTCCTCTTTTTCTTCTGTTGCTGTCACTTACTCTAGCTCTCTCCCCTGCCTTGCACCGTAGTGCTTTTTCATACTCCTTACCTTTTCTTCTTATCTCAGAAAATCCCCTTTCTTCTTATCTCTTCTCTTGTTTGATGTTCTGTCCACAATGATGTATTTTATGTTCCTCCATTGCCTCTGTATAGCACCTTTTATAATGTAAACTAATTCATCCTTCAAAAGAAAATGCATTCTGTCCTCCTTTTGCAAGACATCTCTTGGTTGTACTTGAATGAGATTCTGTGTGCTTTGGCAAAGGGTACATAACAGGAATAAACTCAAGCTTCTCCTGAAGGGGATTGTCATTGTACTGCAGCTTTATGCCAAGATGGAACTTTTAAAGTCCACTGCTCCAGTCACAGGGTATTCTACATGTCAGTTTGCTGAATGTCTCTCTGCAGGCACTTCTCCTAATCCCTGAAACACAGACTGCAACATCTGGCTTGCTGCAGTGGGGAATCCAATGTGACTAAGGATTTTGGCACTGGATCAATCTGAGAAAAGCAGCCCCATAGGCATGTTTGGTTTATAAATGTGTATCTAAAATAAAGTGCTTAATATTGGAATAATAGAGCATAATTCAAAGAGGCTTTGTTATTTGTGCTGTTCCAGCTCAAGATAAATAACTGTACCCAGTTTTGATATGATGATCATACAGATAAACTTTAGGTATGAAAAGTAATACATAAGGTAGGCTGCTCAGAACAGATAATAAACATGAAGACTTATTTGAGTGTGTTCAGTTTGCCTTTAAGGAAAAAAACGTTGATGCCATGAGCTGCCACTTTGATATGCTTTGTTGTTCAGATTTCATTACTGTATGTATTAACAAGATATATTCTTCCATATAAAAAAACAGCTGAGTTTATTATAAAAAAAAAACCAGATAGCATGATATGCATAATATGTGTATACAGTCAATAATAATAAAGTGGGGAGTAGTCCTCGTCCTCCTCCTAAAACTGTCAATATTCTCTATTGACAGCTAGGGATAAGCCTGTGACACCTTTTCTCTACTCATGATCAATTGCTACCTAGCAAACCACTTTAATGGCATCCTTTGTGTCAGTTCTTGGAAAAAGTCCATACAGAACAGAGTGCTAGGCCTGTGCAAAAGGACATTGTTAGAACTAGACTTGGGCGCCGGCTCTTCGTTAGTGGATGGCTTGGGAGGAACAGTGATTTTACTCTCCCTGGCAAAGTGCCAGGGAAGGTACACCTCGGAGCAACTTGGCCTGGGGAGACCATTGGTCTCCCGGCTCCAGGAGTTAAAGGTCCGTACAAGCGGCTCTATTGGTTGCCACCATGCAATGTTTCTAGCACCTTGTAGAAAGTATGCCACGAAGAATGAAGGCAGTTCTGAAGGCAAAATTTGGTCCAACCCAGTACTAGCAAGGTGTACCTTATAAAGTGGCCAGTGAGTATATATATATATATATATATATATATATATATATATATGAAGGCAGTTCTGAATGTCTGTAACATGGCATCACACAGTTGCTGCAGATATGTCAGCTGCACATCCATGATGCAAATCTCCCGTTCCACCACATGCCAAAGGTGCTCTATTGGATTGAGATCTGGTGACTGTGGAGGCCACTCGAGTGCAGTGAACTCTTTGTCATGTTTTAAGAAACCAGTTTGAGATGATGTGAGCTTTGTGACATGGTGCATTATCCTGTTGGAAGTAGCCAATAGAAGATGTGGTCAGAAAGAATGGACATGGTCAGCAACAATACTCAGGTAGGCTGTCGCATTTAAACAATGCTCAATTGGTACTACGGGGCCCAAAGTGGGCCAAGAAAAAAAACACTATTACACCACCACCAGCAGCCTGGCCGTTGATAAAAGGCAGGATTAATCCATGCTTTCATGTTGTTACGCCAAAGTCTGACATTGCTATCTGAATGTCGCAGCTGGAATCGAGACTCCAGACCAGGCAATGTTCATCCCGTCTTCCATTGTCCAATTTTGGTGAGACTGTGCGTATTGTTGCCTCAGTTTCCTGTTCTTAGCTGACAGGAGCGACACCTGGTGTGGTTTTCTGCTGCTGTAGTCCATCTGCTTCAAGGTTCAACGTGTTGTGCGTTAAGAGAGGGTATTCTGCAGACCTCGGTTGTAACAAGTGGTTATTTGAGTTACTGTTGCCTTTCTGTCATCTCAAACCAGTCTGCCCATTCTCCTCTGACATCTGACACAACCGCCGCTCACTGGATATTTTCTCTTTTTCGGACCATTCTCTGTAAACCCTAGAGATGGTTGTGCGTGAAAATCCCAGTAGATCAGCAATTTCTGAAACACCAGCCCGTCTGGCACCAACAACCATGCCACGTTCAAAGTCACTTAAATCACCTTTCTTGCCCATTCTGATGCTCGGTTTGAACTTCAGTAAGTTGTCTTGTCCACGTCTACGTGCCTAAATGCATTGAGTTGCTGCCATGTGATTGGCTGATTAGCTATTTTTGTTAACAAGCAATTAAACAGGTGTACCTAATAAAGTGGCCAGTGAATGTATATATATTTGTGTGTGTTTAAATATGTTGTATGTTAGAAGGGGGTGCAAAGAAGGTACAGACCAGTTGTATGTGTGTCACGGTCCGCGTCACGGACCGCAACGCAGTGCCTCACCCGAGTACCCGCATCTAGCGAGTACTCGATTTTACCTCTCCCGCAGCTCCGGGACCTTGCTTCAGGGTGCTAGCATCCAGAAGGCACCCGGGGCAGGTCCTCCACAGTATCCCCGTCGCAAGTGATGGGCGGTACGCGCGGGGGCGAACCACGCCCCCTCGTCATCCGTTGGGGGCGGAGTCTGGGGAAAGCGGCAGATTCAAAAGCTGAGCACCGACTTCCATTCAGTGCTCGGTAATTGTTCTGGCTGAGAAGTTTCTACCACAGTTTACTTACCTGATTGTCTCTCTGTTGCTGAAATTGTGCTTGTCCTGACTTTGCTGCCTTCTCCATTCCTGACCCGGCTTGTATGACTATCCTCTCCGTTGCTGAATTGTGCCTGTCTCTGACTTCGCTGCCTTCTCCACTCCTGACCCGGCTTGTTTGATGATTCCTACAGTATTCCAGTGCCATTGCTGCATACTGGGTTCCTCACTTGTATTTCTCAAGATCATTGTGACAATGTGGTTAATGATGGCACAGACCAACTTTTGAAGTTTTACACACCAGGACCTGGGGGTTTCTAGTTACACCCCTGTCTAGTTGTGTTGGTGAGAGTGTCTGTGTGTGTGGGTTAGTGCGAATGTCTGGATGTGTGTGTCTGTGTGTATTTTAGTTTGAATGCCTGTCCGGAGGTCAGGCTCTAGATCTGCCCTTGTATCACTGATGAAGAATGCAAGGTCATTGAAGCCAATCTTGCAAACTTCCTGCTAACCACCGCTTTGGTAAATAAACCTCATAAGATTCTTTCTTTATTTTCTCTGGTTTACTTAGAGGTTTTGTCTTTTACTGAGGGTTTGTATGTAGTCATATTTGCTATGTTTCAACAACTTAAAATATATTAGATACAATACAGTGGAAACTATTGCATCGATCCTTCACAAACCATAAACCAATAAAAATTCAGTTAATGCAGCCCGGTTTTATAATGTTGCTCGACCATCCAGATCAAAATACATTCTCTTTGGGTTGTGTATTTTCATGACCAATTAAAGTCGACATTTTCCTTTCGGTGACAAGCCATGATATTAAAAGCATTCGTTTTAATTTGCTGGAAGCCTTGAGGCCACTTTAAAAATGCAACTCTCACATACAGGGAGAGATATAAACTATTCAAATGGCTGTTTTTGTGCATACATGCATTTTAACGTGCATATGTCATCGGATATTTTTTAGTACACATAGGCAGCATCATTATTTTCTGAGGTCTTCATATTTGTCAGCATGACAAAACTTATATTTGGACTGTGTTTGTTTGCATCTGTAAACAACTTTCATAATATGCATAGTTTAGGAGGTGCTATTACTTGATTGAAATTACTCAATTTGAAAAGATAAACTTGGTTCAGCAACATTCTAAAATATTGCATGCTAACAATAGCATATGTGTTGTTATGATGCTGATCATCATCACTATCATCATTATCTATTTTGAAGGCTACAGTTGCCTGAAGTCACAAGAAGTGGGATGTAAGTGGCGAGCATCCATCTGCTACCTTGTGGTCTACCAGGGGTCCTGATGACCATGTGTTTATGTTTATTTTTAAAGTATAAAATATTTTTTATGTGAGCCTCCTACTCACACAGTGATCCAGAAGTGTACCCCCCCCCCAAAAGAAAATTTCCTAGTAAGCTTGCTTGAAGTCTTTTAAGTTGTCAGGAAGCCGTAGACTTGAGAATGACAAGCTGGAGTTGACTTGCCAAAGTACTCCTTCTGCACTAGAAGGTTAATGCTGAAATCTTAAATGAGAAGATACAAAATAGGTAGAATAAATGCAAAAATACTGTGCTGACCAAAATGACCACATTTAAATATAGAAACAGATTTTGCCCATCTAGCCTTTACATTTTTCCTGACTCAGGATGAATATTTCTTTGTCTTTTTTCTCGTCCGCTGTGCCGGGGGGGGGGGGCGGTGGTGTCCTCATTTTTGTAGCTTTGTATGAACTGACAAATTCACCAAAATTTGGTAAATGTCGAATTGGTACAAATCCAAATGCACAAGTCTAGCACTAAGCCTGTTACAATTTATACTAAACCAGAAGTATATGATTGGTCTCGATATATGAGGTACTTCATCTCCTTTTTGTTTTACATAAATACTTTAATATATGATACTTTAAAAAGTATTTCCCAATAATATTGAGGGAAAAAAAAACATTTTTGGATTAAATAAACACAATTTTAATGTTATATTCAGCATTAAATTGTGCCCGCCACATCCTTCGCATCCTGGTATTGGACATTGTTTTTTTAAAGTTCTTTTAAAGGGGAGGTCCCATTAAAAAAAAAGTATTTTTCTATGCTCATAAAATACAGTAATGTGGTTTATTTAACTTTATTTCAATATGCTTCCTTTTTTGCAGTTGTGGAGGCTGTCATTGCTGTCAGTCATAGAATATTTTAGGTGACTCTCACTCCTCAAACACCACAATGTAACCTTCTTATACCAGGCATTAGTCTTTAGTCGTTGATCATTGCCAACAAGGCTTAGGAGACACCCACTTTTAGCTGGGTATCCCTAAATTATTTTGTTCATTAAGGGATTAAGAAGATCTCACACATTTTCCATGTATCCCCAGATGGTCTGGGCAACCTAGTAGGTCAAACTGGAAGACTTTCCTCTTGTATTACCCGGAAGGAATGTGTGTACCACTACTTATTTGTAAAATATGCTTCCATTCTTGTGTGTTTAGATGGGATCTATTGTTTTAATCCCGACCTCCCTTTATACTTCATTAGGGATTCATCTATAAATATTTCCATCTAGGGGTGCACACTTTATGCAGATCTACTGGAAGTGGGTAATAAGGGATTAATTTTAAAAAGCCTGTCTAGGGGTTGTCTTTGGGAGGGCTCTGGTTGTTGGCTTTTAAATTATGCACATTGTCATATAGAGCGTTTTAAGATTTTTTGATTTGCACACACTAGTGGACTTTTGTCTTGTCACACTGGATGTTTCATTAGTGGAAACATGTTGGGCAGCGTACAGATTAGTTTGGGATGATATTGCTCCCAGTCATTACCAGTGTTCCCTCTAAGCTGTGCGCTTTTGCGCGCGCACATAGCTTTTTAAGAGAGCACACACGTCCAAAAATTGTGCGCACAACAATTTTTCCCCAAAAAAGAAAAAAAAAATTTTTTTGGAAACTTTATGCGGCGCGGATATTGTGCGCACCAAATTTTTGCTCTGTGAAAATTTTTGCACAAGAGACATTTTCTGTGCAACCCAACTAAGAAAAATTAGATGGAACATTGGTCATTACCCATGAACAGTTCCATGAACTGGCATAAATGCTGGAGTTGCCAAGGAAAGGGGGAATATCTGGAAAAGAGCCAGCTGTAAAGACCCGACAGAAAGAATAAGATTACTACTTGGAGCAATATGGCTCCTCTTAACTGGGGACCCAGGATCAGCAGAGCTGCTAAACAGATCCATGTCAAAATCTGAGGAAGTATCAGTGGAATCAGAATATGATGTCAAAATAGCATATAACACTTCAGTGACCTATAAGACCTAAAAAAATATACATTTTTCAAATTCATACACATGATTCCACAACGATCATGTATGTGGAAATGCGGGGGGATTGGTTGCTGACCGATTTCTCAGGTCAATCCTGAGCATGAGGGAGCAACTTCTAACGAGGACACACCAGGTACACTGGTCCTCTAGGGAAATTTTCTGGTGACATCATCTTGAAGGACTTCATCATATTTTCAACTCTTACTTGTACTGAAACCTTTTTAAGCATGCTAACAATTTCTTTGTATTAAGAGCAAAAGCCAGAAAAATAAAACACCCTGGGTGACAAGAATTTCTAAAATGTTTTGTCCACCTCACCAAAAATGGCTTGGCAATTAGACTCAATCTTGTATTGATACGTTTCTTCAATCTGCTAGGTTCCTTTGTACAGTGTGGAGCTTTATAAAGTTCAAAATAAATTGTCTTTGAAGATGAAAACAGAGCAGTGATAATCAAAAGTCTACAATGCTGTGAATTACATGTCACATATCAAACCGCTACAATCCAGCCTTTCCACAGTGAACATTTGAGCAATGGGCTTGGTACAAATAGATGAAATGAACATAGGATAAACATGCTATGGTGCATGACATGGTGCATGACATGGTGCATGACATTCAAGATTTAGACAGTGACTAATTACATTTTTGTGAGTGCATTTAACAAAAAAAACATATTTACTAAAGTTTAATTGTCACAACAGGTATATGAGTAAGAGTAAGGATCCACTCGAGGCGTCAGTACGAAGGGATAAGGCCAGAACAAAGGTCAAGTCTAAGTAGAGGTCTGGTACACAGTTCAAGATTCAATGGCGACAGCACAAGATAAGACAACCAGTGGTAAAAGCAAGGTAAGAAACTGCAAACCAGTGCAGGAATCAGGACAAGGGAATTACAATAAAAACACCCAGAGACTCAAGCAAGGGCTACATGTTTTGCAAGGGTATACAGTTGTGGGAAAAAGAAAGTAAACTATTTTTGAATTCTACAGTTTTACCTATCAGGGGACATAATAGCAATCAGCTGCTTCTTAGCAGGAGTAAAAATTAGGTAAATACAACCTCAGATGAATAACAACACACAACATGTGTCATGATTTATTTAACAAAAATAAAGCCAAAATGGAGAAGCCATGTGTGAAAAACCAAGTACACTTTATCATTCAATAGCTTGTAGAACCACCTTTTGCAGCAATAACTTGAAGTAATCCTTTTCTGTATGACTTTGTGAAAGCTGCCCTTTATTGGTTGATGCCAGTGGAAGCCCCTGCCGATGACCAATAGGGTAGTTTGTACGGACATTTAACTCCATATCTCAAAACTTGGCCAGGGGATCAAATCCTGAACCCCCACACCAAGTTTCAGCTTCAGAAGTTAAAGGTCTGTATCTGCGACTCTATTGGTCGCCGTCAGGGAGCTCCTAAGTTTACCTAAACTTGACCTGGGGAGACTAATGGCTTCTACGTTGTGAGTTAAAGGTTTGTAAGAGCAACTCTATTGGTAACCACTAGGGGGCTCCTCTGGCATCAACTAATGAAGAGCAGCTGCCCTTCATTGGTTGATGGCAGAGGAGCCCCCTGTCGGCGACCAATAGAGTCGCATATACAGACTTTTAAAATCCTGGCGCCAAAGTGGCTGCATATTTTTACTGTGTAAACCCTTATTAACCCCTGCTAAAAAAAAAAAAGAACACAAATATTTGCCCGAAAAGAACATGAAAATGGGCAAATATTTATGGAATACGAAGATTTTTTTCCCCAAAGACGAACACGAAGACTTGGTTATTATGTCCTTGTATGTAAAACCATTTAAAAAATATAGGGCAGGTATTGCACTTTAAATCTTTGCTGAGTAATGCTATTAGGAACTACACGCCAGGGGCAGTCACTTGTGATGGCTGCAGGAGAAGAGACCATGCCATTGAGGTACCTGCCAATAATACTCCTGTGAGTGGGACTGGAGTGGCATGATCACAGGGACGGGTATGACAATGAATAGTTGATGAGTGACTTAATATCATTGCAGGAGAGAGTTAAGAGTAAAAAGTGTTGGAATAGTTTACCCTTATTATGAAAAGACTAATTATTTATTGTTTAGGATTGCTGCCGTCTTCATGGCTAAGCATGGAACTTAACGTATTTGCTCGATTATAAGACAAGGTTTTTTTCAGAGCAAATACCCCTCGTCTTATAATCGGGGTCGTCTTATAATCAGACCTCGAATAGGTCTTACTATGAGACGACTAAGATCCAGATCCCCCGCAGCTGCAGGGGACCTGGATCCTCCTGTCTCCCCCCCCGCCCCACTTACCGGTACTTCTGAGTCCCCGGTGTGTAGCTGGGGCAGAGTGTAGATGTCTACGCGATTTGCGTAGACAACTTCCGCTGCAGCAGGAAGGAGGTGTGGCTAGCGGCGGGGGTTGTCTGTGCCCATCGCACAGACCTTCCCCGGTGCCGGTGCGGGGAACTCTGATCTCTGACAGTCGGGGAAGGTCTGCGCGATGGACGCAGACAACCCCCACCGCTAGCCATGCCTCCTTCCGGCTGCAGCGTAAGTGCGTGGGATCTACACGGTGCCCCGGCTACATGACAGGGAAGTCAGAAGCACCATAAGTTTGGAGGGGGGGCGGGGGAGTGTTAAATGGGGGGCATAAGGCATTTCTGGAGGCAGAGTGCTCTGTGAAATGCCTTTTAACCCCCTTAATGCCACTCTGCCTCCAGAAATGCCTTTTTAACCCTGTATACGCCACTCTGCCTCCTGAATGCCTTAAACCTCCCTATATGCCACTCTTCCCCATAATATGCCTTTTAACCCTTTAAATGCCAGAGTGGCATATAGGGGCATAAGGCATTTCTGGAGGCAGAGTGGCACATAGGGGGTCAAAAGGCATATCATGGGGCACAGTGGCATTTAGAGGGTTAAAAGGCATATCATGGGGCACAGTGGCATACAGGGGGTATAAGGCATTTCTGGGGCAGATGTGCAAAACTGGGGGGCAGGTTGGAAAATAGAAGGAAATAAAACCAAAATATTTTTCTCAATCATAGCTTTTATTAAAAAAAGAATAGTTTAGATGAATTAACATTTACTGGTAAAACTTTTTTCCTATAGGGTCGTCTTATATTCAGGCTTTTTTCTCCTAAATTAATATTCAGATTTGGGGGTCGTCTTATAATCAGGGTCGTCTTATAATTGAGCAAATACAGTATTTAGATCCCATGTTACTATAGGCACAAATGCTACTGACCTTCAGGAAATTCTGTTATTGTATGTAACCGGTACAGCATAGGTGGGTCAATCAGAGGACTGGATTAGAAGGACCAGGACTATGTGGCTCATGGGTACAACTAGAATTAGCATCATGAACCATAATTCCTTTCCTTCCATAGTTCCTCTATAGATTTTTTAAGCAGCCGGAGTGCCTTATGTGCCAGAATTTTGAAGAACACAGGATCTTTTATCTCTTAAATTGAAATGTTTGCAATATCTATGTTTGCAATATCTCTGCAAGATGAAAACTACTGATCATCTAAAAATGACTACTGTTGTAATATCATACTCTGTTCTTGGAAATGTAGCAAATTACAAGACCTTCAATAACGTCATTTCTATCTAGTTGGCACAATGTGACAGTAAGAATCATCAAAGTCTCAAAGCACACATTCTAAAAATGTATGTATATATGTGTGTGTATTTTATCTATATAACAGTGTGTGGAAATACATTTTTATTTGATGAGCATTTGGTTTTGGGATGATCTATCAAGGGTATCAGCCACACGTTATCTTGTGCAATGCAACAATTCATAAAGGGAGGTTTATACTCTCAAAAGCTAATATTAAAAAGGATTGTTGGATCAATAAAAATGGTATTAACAGAAGCTAGAATACCCATATTTTCAAGCCATACCACTGGACTAATACAGTTGTGTCAACAGAGCTGATATTTCAAAGCTTAGGAGTGTTTTTTGTTGTTTTTTTTGCAGCGCGATGGACAGATCAATCACCTATAATGAACTAAAAATCTTTTTAGGAACATTTACAGAATAATAGAAACATATATATATATATATATATATATATATATATACAGGGCCAGCCCAAGACATAATGTCGTCTGGGGCGAAAGTCAGGGTGCCCATGTTGACCCCTGTCTACTGCTGAATGCGCCTACAGTGGGCACGTGAGCATAAGGCTCTGCTGCTAACCTCTTGGTGCCAGATAACACAGCACACCTTCAAAGGTCTAGTGGAGTCCATTCCTAGATGTGTCAGGGCTGTTTTGGCAGCAAAATGCGGAGCTACCCAATAGTCAATACCCAATGCATTTTTCTCAATCATAGTTTTTGTTAAATATGAAAAAATAGTTTACGTGTGAATTAATATTTACTAGTTTGTGGGGTTGTCTTATAATGGAGCAAATGTGGTATTATAAAAACCTATACAGTATCTGTATTAGTTAGAACAATGCAAAAATGCAAGTGGCAACGAAAATGTTAAAAATACAGATCTGCTTTTAGTTAGATGTTACCATTCACTGTCTAATTCTAACATTCTACTACCATAAATGTTAACTAGGGACAACCCTGAACATTGTTGGCGAGATTTAAGCTAAAAGACAAGAAGGGGAGCACATAAGCAGGTCATTATTAAACGTGGAGGTGAAAAAAGTATATTATGTGTCAGGCTCTGTTCTTTTTGTGGAGTTTAATGACACTATACATATACACACACACTGACTCTAGCACTATACATATTGTCAGGGGTGAGGTCCATATTGCTTACCGTAAAGACCCAGAGCGCCCAATGATGGTATTCAGGAGTTATTGCGCAGTAGCGGAGTAAGACGGGGCCTGGTGCAGGGCAACTGAACATCTCCTGAGTGTTGAGCACCTAGGGTTGTGCAGTCACGTACCAAGCATGAGACATAGCTCTACAGAGAAATATGCAGGATCTGCAGGCTGGGATTAGGGACTCTAAGCAGAGTAATATAAAATGGTCTAAAGAAACATAAGCAAGGGGACTCAATGAGCAAGGGGGACAGAGCGAGCAAGGGAGACTTAGCAAGAAACATAGCGAGAGAGAAATACATGGGAAAGTGAATAACGCATAACCAGCAAAACCAAACACAAGTAAGAAACCCTGGAGTCATAGGCGTAAGGGGAACATGACCCTGCCAGCACTACAGGACGGTGCACATGGTATTAGGGCAGGAAAGGGTTAACTCAGCAAGGGTTAGCACGAGGTGAGAATGCACAGGGAACGTGGGGGAAGTCACAAGGAACGTGACTGTAGGGGGAAGGGGACAGGGCTATAAAGCCCCTCTAAGCACACGTGCAAGGGGCAATTACTGAACACCACAGGAGCAGTTTCCCGCCCGCCCTCCCTCTTTTTGTCTTTTGCTTTGTGTTTTTGTGTTGGCTTTGTGTGTTTTTTCTTTCCCCCTTTCCCTCTTTCTTTTTGCAGGATCCGTTTTCTTTGCTGTGGCGGAGGAGTTCCCTGGAGAAGTTTGAATGATAATGGGAGTGGCAAGTTGATGGTTTTGGTTAGAGGTTAGAGTTAATGCCCTCCCTGTACAGGATTAAACAAAGCGTTAAGGTGGAGCTCCCCTATCCGACCCGCGGTCGCTTGGGTGATTGTGGTATCCGGCGGAAGGGGTAGTGTGAAGCCATTGTTTGGTGTTTAGGTTGGGAACCCTCAGCTGTTTGTACACAGGTGTACAGAAGACTGTATAGTATTTATACAGAAGTTATTATTAAAGTGTTTTATAATAATTTATAAGATGTTAAATAAAGTTATGTCGAGACATTTGTTAAATAAATGTCTCGGCCTTTTCTAAATCCAATCCTGCTGGTGTCTGTCTCTTATTTCGGGTTTTGAGAAATGGGGAACCTCCTGGGTATGGGCAGTGCAAGGGTCAAGATTACACAGAACATAACCAGATAAGACATACATGGTGCAGGACACAACAAAGGACAGGGAGTGATGCAAGGAACACAAGGGATGGAGTGAGGAGCTGAGATCCTCCAATGCTTTTCCCTTAAGCAAGGATAGGATTTTTAACTGGAACATGGGGAGAGGAGAGAGGAACCGAGTTCCTCAGATGATTCATGGAAAAGAGGGCAAAGGAAACATAAAATACTGACAGACATAAATACAAGACTAGCATAGGACTATAAGATAACAATTGGAGATTTAGTCACATCATATGGCCATAGTATTCTTAGCGCGCCAAAGTACTCCCAAGTTCTAGTGCTAAACCCTGCCTACTGAATTTCTAATAAGCTGAAACAAAACATTAAATCTAAACACAGAACAGAGAAAAAACATACATTTAGACTGCAGACTGAGGCCAACATAACAAACAGCTTGGGCAAAACGTATGAAGGAAACAGAAGCTGAAGCCAAGAGCAGGACTGGAATCAAGGGGAACTGTAGCAAAACAGGGGAACTGTAGCGAGACAGAGGATACTAAACATAAGAAGCTTTGCAGCCTGGACTGGACCTTATACATATACACACTGACAGGACACTAGAGTATACACACTGACAGATTGTCTCCAGCACTATACATATACATACATACACACTGATACTAAATTATACACACACTTACAGACTGACTCCAGCACTATGCATATACACATTTACACGCTAACTCTGGCACTACAGTATACACACACTGACTCCAGCACCATACATATACACACTGATTGATACTACAGTATTCACTCCTATATACATACATACAATACCCCCTGCCACGCCACTACCTATGTTCTGCCATTGTGAATCTGTCATTGTGAATCTGTCTTTACTGTGGGGCACTGTTCAGCATGCACTAGAGAGTTTGCAGATTAAACCATTCAGGCATGCATTCAAATTAGAAACCATATTTTTGTCAGGCTTTTTTAAGCGTATAAACCCCTTCGGGTCCAGGATAGAGTTTGGTACTTTTGTTATAGTTAATGTTTTTCTACATTATAATCCGACATACGCCAAAACAAAATATGAATAAATATTTACATAAAATATTTTTCTTAAAAGCCTTAGCCTTATCCGATATATATGGTTCTACATTCAGGTATACAGTTGAGCACTTACCCTACATGAGTTGAACAATGTTAGCAGGAGGCTCAGTATGCAATCACTTATGAGACATGTGGTTGGCCTCCAGCTTCCGTACATTCTATATGCAGTTGTCACTCTAAGAGTTAAAAAAAACACTTTCTGTAGGTAAGCTTAACTACTGCTTTTAAACACAATGTTGGAGACAATGCACTATAACTAGGCTGGTAGGTATTGGCCAGGGGCTTTGAAACATCATTTTAGATTAGTGACTCATTGAATCATCGTGTATTTTAAAATTTTTGCATAAAACCTAATGGTGTAATTTGTTATAAACATCAAAATGCTCATACCATATTGAATTAAAATGACAAGTGCCTTTAATCATGAACCACTTGTTGAAAAAACTAATACATAATTGGTACATTTTTACAGAACTCCAGCACATACTAACACAGACTAACACAGGCTCAACAACATATTTTACAGTGTTTAGGACAAGTAAACAATCAAATGTTGTCCCCACAATGCTACAAAATCACCAAAAGTGCACAGATGGCATATTTTCCTTTTGTTTTGACATCTTTTATTTAACCTTGGGGGACATTTTAATAACTGTAATTGTTTCAAAGCTAATGCTTAGCAATTCTAAGATTTTACTAGTTACATGACGTAAGGTCATGATTTATAAAGACACGGAGGCGAGTATTATGCATAACTCTTTTCTTTAATCCCTCAGCAGCAAAGAGAGAAAATAAAACAAATACAAATAGTAAACTCCTCCCTTTCTCCATATCACAGTGTACATCCCAAAACTCCTCCTCTTTTCTTTGACATGGCTCAGATAACATATCCAACAGTCATAAACATAGATCCAGCAGCAGAATCTTCGTTCAATGAACTCCAACGGAACACGGAGTACCGCCACGTGATCATCCACGAACAAAAAAGCCCAACGAGACTTTATTCAAACATTCTCTTAGCAGACGTATACTTGTCAAGCTAAAAAGGGAAAAACAATATGGTAAAATCACGCCATCAGAATTGTATTACCACAGGATATTAAACGACCCCAGTCTTTTAAAACATAAGAAATTATTAGTCATAAACATTCATTTAACCAATGGGAGGGCAAATAAAATAATAAATCATAATCAAGCCCTAAGGCATCGGGTGGGAATAATACTCGCCTCCGTGTCTTTATAAATCATGACCTTACGTCATGTAACTAGTAAAATCTTAGAATTTATAAAGACACGGAGGCTCATATTATGCATCTTCAAAGCTGAGCAATAACATTAGAGGTAAAATGAATAGTAGGTCTAAAATAAAATTCCTTAAATGTAGAATCCCTATTAAGCATATGGCCCGCTGTATCCACCCCCTTATGGACATAAGGTCCAGGGGGGTCACTCCAGAAATTGCCTCCTCCACCATCTCAAAGATACGGGCACAAGGGCCCAGTACATCTAGAACTTTATCCTGGCAATTCCGTAGGGAAAAGTCCAGGCCCTTCTTTGGCCTCCAGCCGGTCTTTCCCAGGAATTGGGCGATTTTAGGATCCACGTCAGGTGTATTGCATGCCAGGTCAGGGACCGTGGGTCTGGGGCATTCGGCTTTTAACTTATTGCGGGTTGCTTTATCTAGGGGATGGCGAACCCTGGCAGCTATATATTTTGCCACGTGTTCCGTTGGGAACCAGTCGGCTGACCTGGGGTGGATTAGATTATCAGGGTCGAACAGGGATTCGCCCTGGGGGTCGAGCAGCGCATTAGCGTCTGCATCAAGGTCAGGTCTTTCACCGATAGGTGGGACTTCAAATATAGGTTCATCGTCAGAGGTGGACTGATCGATGCCCACGTCCCCTTCAGAAGCCTCCTCTATGTCGGAATCAGAATCCGAATTCAAAGCCTCGGCTCTTGCCTTTTTCCAGGTGCGTACCATTTTTGCCCGGTACTGGGCTCTTTTGCGCGGTGCGACCGTGCCATCCTGTGCATGACGTACCATGCCCGTGTCAGGGATTAATGAGGCCGGGGTAATCGTGTGTCTGGATTTAACACTAGCCTTTTTAGGGGGTCCAGACTTCGGGGCCAGAGGGCCACCGGTCAGTGTAGTGTCCCGGGTTTGGGGGCCCTGGGTAGCTCTAATGGCAGAAGTTATAGAATCCGCTAGGGTAGTGGACATGTGGCCCATGGCTGACTGGACAGCAAGGGAGACAGAACGCTGCATAGTGCTGTCAAACAAGGAACGAAATTCCTCAGAATTCATGTCAGTAGGGGCATCCTGACAGTCAAAATCAGAAGGAGCAGCAGCTCCAGTCTGGGCACCATCTCTGTGAGACATGCTACAAGTATAAACTAGTGGGAGTAGTGAGGAGTCAGTGATGCAAGTAACTCACCAAGGCAGAGAAAAAAACCAAATGGCAGGTAAAAGGACGGTGTGGTGTGATAGAGGGAGATGTTCCAAGCAAAAATGATACGTTTTGGCGCCAAAACGAGGGCATAGGGGGCGGGAACAACTTCAAAAAATGCCCAGAAGGCTACAACAAAATGGCCGCCACGGCAAAAACTGCGCATGCGCGACGGCCGAAAACGGAGAAAATAATAGAAATAGAGAAAAAACGGTAGTTTGGTAATAAAAAGAGGGGCCTGGGGCCCAAAATGGGTACCCAGGTGAAGGGGAGGGTAAACTCCTAGGGACACAACCGACCCAGGAGTGAGAAGAGAGAAGAGAAAAGCAGTGGGAATAAGGGTATAGAGAATGTATAAAGAAAACTTCAGCAGTACACTAATACAACAATGTACAAATAATAATTCACTAAATACAGTGCTTAACATAAAGTATAAACAAGTAATAACTATGCTCTATAGGAGGAGCACAAATAAAACATGTACTTATCTGAGGGAAGCAGCAAAGAAAAGAGGAGGAGTTTTGGGATGTACACTGTGATATGGAGAAAGGGAGGAGTTTACTATTTGTATTTGTTTTATTTTCTCTCTTTGCTGCTGAGGGATTAAAGAAAAGAGTTATGCATAATATGAGCCTCCGTGTCTTTATAAATTTTGAACTTTGGAGTGTTAGATGTTTTGTAAGCCTTCGCTACACCTCCATTTCCGCTATTTTCTCTTAATGACTCATATAAACTCAAAATTGGATTGTATAGAGAAATTCAATAACATTCTGTCTCTCAGAGTCCTAATCTAATCAGTGATCACAGCGTTAATAACTAATCCCCAAAAAAACATTGTAGGAAAAAATGCCACCAACCATCTTATTGACCTCATACTTTTAGCATTATTAGCTACAGAATCAGAAAAGTTTAAAATAAGTTTCACCTTACACTGATTTTAACACCTGCAAAAATACAGACAACGTTTTTTTGTTTTTTTTTAAATCAAATCTCCTTTTACTGCAAAGAACATAAGGACCGGTACATAAGGCATCGTGATAGAACAGTATACATCAGGCAAGGTATACAGAAGAGAAAGGCAGTTCACATGCGAACAGAAGAGGCGTACATCGTACAACATACACCTCCGGAGGTTACAACAGGCAATGATAGTCACAATGCATACAGGTCCAATTACAGAAGTCCTACTAGGGAGACAGCACTGAGGACTGTTATAGGAGGAGCACCAAAATGGAGAAAAGAATAAAAACAAAAGTAAGCAAAACCGAACAATGCACGGAAGTGAATGGAAGGGTGGTTCACCTAATAGGTGGTAACCCAGCGGAAGATGGGAAGGGGCAGAATAGGCAAAGGTCAAAAAGTGGTAGAACGCCAGGGACGGGGGAGGAGTCTCAGTCGTCACACGTCCAAGTCGGGGGGTTCGTCAAGAAAGCAGCCCAAGACAGCCTGGAAGGTCGTGGAAGCCAGGAACTCCCTCCAGGGAAGCCACTTCAGGCCGTTTTTATAACCAAGTCCCCTAGAGGTCATGACTAGATCCTCCATCTGGCAGATAAAGTTGACCCTCCGGACCCAGACTGACACAGGAGGGGTCCTGGGTTGCTTCCAAAACTAAGGGATAACGGCCTTGGCGGCAGTAACGAAATGAATGGATAGCAACATTATAGGAGCCCATGCTGGAGGACGTGTGGTGCAGCAAACACAGTTCAGGAGTGACCTGGAAACTGGGGTCATCTATGGCCCGTATAACCGCGGTCACTGCCTCCCATAGAGGTCGTATCAGGGGGCAAGTTCACCACAGGTGCAGGTAAGTACCGACATCGGACCCACAACGCCAACAATGGGGAGGCACGTCCGGAAGGAAGTGATGGAGATCAGCAGGTACCCTATACCATCTAGTGAGGAGCTTATATGCGGACTCCTGCAGCCTGCTAGACGTAACCCCCCGTAGCGTGAGTGAGATCATCTGATCCCATTCATCGGTCTCAAATGTACGATTCAAATCCCTTTCCCATAAACTAAGAAAGTAGGGCTTCTTAGAGGTACGGTGTGTCAGCAGGAGTTTATAAATGATGGAAAGGAGATGTGAGCGCCCAGCGGAGTCCGAACAGAGAAGTTCGAACGGGGTCAGGGGCTTGGTAGCGGCAAAGGCGGGGGACAGGGATGAGAGAAAGTGCCAAATCTGGTGAAAAAGGAAAGTCATCCTAAAGGGCACGGGAGTCGTGGGAACAAAGTCCGAGATGGGGCAAACAGAGTCCCCCGCGTAGAGATGAATAACGCGGAGCACCCTCTCCCCCTCTGGGAGCAGGGGAGTCATGTCGGCACAGGCCAGTCCAGGAGGGAATGCGGGGTTGGAGGAGACAGGGGTAAGGGGGCCTGGGCAACTTATGAGGGGATACCTGGCCAGGGACCTGGTGAAGACGCGAAGCGTCACCGTGACAGTCGGATGCCCCGAGTCAGTTAGTCGGCGGCAGGCCCGGACTGGGACAAAAAATAGGCCCGGGCATTTAAGCCTGAGCAGCCCATATTTATTTATTTATTTATTGTTAAAGCCCACCCTTCATGTACCATCTTTGCATTTAATCATTCACACAAATCATTAACACATTCATTAATGCAGTCTCACAAATCATTCAAGCAATTCATCCACACATGAATTCATTAATTGTCATACGCATTCACACAATTCATCCACACATTTATTCATTCATTCTCATACGCATTCACACTACCCCCTCTCATCATCTTATCTGCCCCGTCTCACTATGTTCCCCCTTTTCACTATGTAACCCCCTTCCCCACTTCTCAATATGTACCGCCTCTATCTATCCCCTCTCCACCTTTCTCACTACCTAACCCCCCTCTGCCCCTTCTCACTGCAGCCCCTTCCCTCACCCTATTTACCTTGTTGCCAGAGCAAGCAGCAACTGCGACCGCGCCTGTGGCAGGGCAGGATTGACTTAGGGGCTGATGGAGCTGCAGCTCCAGGCTCCTACCTTAAAATAGGCCTAGTCAGGACTGGACTGACTGGGCCTATATGGCCGCATTAAGGCAGAGCCCCTTAAGCCCGCCGCAACTGCAACCGGGTCCGCCACTCTAAGGCAGAGCCGGCCTTAGGTGTTCTGGCGCCCTGTGCGGACTACTCCTCTGGTGCCCCCCATCCCAACAAAAGAAAGGAATAAAAACTTGTAACAAAACTCCCCTTTCTCACTATCTATCCCCTTGTATCACTATCTACCACCTCTGCCTCTTCTCACTGTTATCATTATATACTGAGGCAGACATTGACGGTGGTACAGCATAATACTTATCACTATATACTGAGGCAGAAATTGACGGTGGTACAGCATAACACCTACCACTATATACTGAGGCAGACAATGACGGTGGTACAGCATAACACCTATCACTATATACTGAGGCACACATTGACAGTGGTACAGCGTAATCCCTATCACTATACATTGAGCCAGACATTGACAATAGTGCAGCATAACCCCAATCACTATATACTACGCCAAACATTGTTGTGGTGTAGGCCTACCACTTCATTGTCTGGCTTAGTAGTAGGGATGCACCGAAACGAATTCTGGACTGAAACCGAAAATGCAGCATTTACCTGTCCGAAACCGAATATGACCTCCCCACACCATAAAAAAAACCCTTTTATTTAAAGTAAGTAACACACCAAAATAGGACAAAACAATTAAAAAACAATATTATATGTATATATATATGATTGTTAACAGCAATCACATTCCTATCATGCCCAGGCATACCCAGATTCCAGGATGTACTCGCAGACTTGGCATGATAGGAGTATGATTGCCCTATCTACCCCTTCTCACTCCCTTCTGCCCCATCTACCCCTTCCCCCCGTCTCACGCCCTTCTCCCTATCTACCCCCTCCTAACTATCTACCCTCTCCCTCTTTGAAGTTCACTTACCTTTCAGGAGTCCTGCGGTGAGGGTGCAAGGCCTCTGCCTCCCAGCTCTGCCACTGTATGGAACAGTATAGAGTGATGGGAGTTATGATGTACTTTTAGAGCATAATTAGATGATGAAAAAGACATTGGAAATGGTACAGCATAACACCCATCACTCTCACACCTATACCAATCCACACCTATATACCAATCCACACGTATATACCAATCCACACGTATATACCAATCCACACGTATATACCAATCCACACACATATACCAATCCACACGTATATACCAATCCACACGTATATACCAATCCACACGTATACCAATCCACACGTATATACCAATCCACACATATATACCAATCCACACATATATACCAATCCACACATACACCAATCCACACATATATACCAATCCACACATATATACCAATCCACACATATATACTAATCCACTCTCACTGAATATTTTCCTACCTTTCCTCTTTTCTCCTTACAGCTCCTTTTCCTCCTCTTCGCTCCTCTTCTTCAGTTCTTCTGTCTTCTCTGTCTTCTTCAGGTTCAGAGGGCACATTACTGTCCGTCTCTGGAGGGGTGCCGGGTGCCGCAAGTTGGCACCCCCTGATGAGCGGCACCCGGTGCGGACCGCCCCCTAGAGTGTGACGCCCTGTGCGGTCGCACACCCCAAAGGCCGGTCCTGCTCTAAGGGGCCGGGAAGCCCCCATCAGGGCCGGCCTTAGGGGTTTGCGGTCGCACAGGGTTTAAATTAAAACATCGGGGGGGTTTTTCAACTTTATTTAACATCCTCCATGTTAAATAAAGTAAAAAAAAAAATGTATTTAACATGGAGGATGTTAAATAAAGTTAAAAAAACCCAGATGTTTTAATTTAAACCCTGTGCGGCCGCAGACCCGTAAGGCCGGCCTTGGTGGGGACTTCCCGGCCCCTTAGAGTGGCAGACCCGGTCGCAGTTGCGGCAGGCTTAAGGGGCAGGTGCCCCTTATGCCCTGCGTTAATGCGGCCATAGGTAGGGTAGGGGCCTGGAGCTGCAGCTCCATCAGCCCCTAAGTCAATGCGGCCCTGCCGTGGCCCGGCCCACCGGGCAAACGCCCGGTGTGCCCGATGGCCAGTCCGGGCCTGGTCGGCGGTATACAGGCGGGAGCCATGGTATTGCCGCAATATCGGTGGAGAAAAGGGAGTTCTCGATGCGAACCCATTGTTTATGTGGGCAGGTAACCCATTCTATGACCCGACGCAGATGGGAAGAAATCCAATACCCCTCTACGTCTGGGAGGCCCAGGCCGGCTTGGTCCTTAGTGCCGATTAGATAAGAATGCGCCAATCTGGGACAGCGGTTGGACCAGACCTACCTAGTAAAAAGCCTAGTCCATTGCTTAAGAAGGGATCGGGAGAGGAAGACAGGGAGGGTTTGGAAGAGACAAAGAAGGCGGGGGAGTATATTCATCTTTAGTACGCTCACCCTGCCGAACCAGGAGATGTGACCGAAAGACCACCTCCGAAGGTCAGCCGTAACAGAGGACAGGAGCGGAGCGAAGTTGACCTCCACTAGGGAGGACAGGTCTGCCGGGAGACGGACCCCCAGGTAAGTTATAGAGGAAACCGCCCACCGAAAGGGATATGTGCGACATATCTGCGTCTGCACTGGGGGAGGGACACGTAAGCCCAGGATCTCAGATTTTTGTAAGTTTATCTTATAAAGGGAAAGGGCTTGAAACCTACTCAATTCGGCGGTGAGGTGGGAAAGAGAGGTTAAAGGGTTAGTGACCAGGCAAAGCATGTCGTCCGCGTAGATGGAGAGTTTAAACTCCTCACCCGCGACCGAGAGGCCAGAGATGGATGGGTTCGCCCGGATAGCATTGGCCAGGGGCTCAAGCATTAAAATTAAGAGCATAGGGGAGAGCGGGCATCCCTGCCTGGTGCCATTGGCCAGGGCAATTTTATCGGAGAGGGTCCCGTTGACAAGGACATGGGCAGAGGGCGAGGAGTAAAGGGCGCGTATGAGTTGTAAGAACCTAGGGCCCATGGCCAGCCGCTCCAGTACCTTAAACAAGAAGGCCCACGAGACCCGATCGAAGGCCTTCTCGGCGTCCATGGAGACCAATAGCAGAGGGGAATGACGTAACTGGGCCAGCGCCAGTAGGTCAAGGACCTTAAGGGTATTGTGGACCTTAAGGACGAAGCCGACCTGGTCACTGTGGATGGGGCCGGGGAGGAGGGGATTGAGCCTCGATGATAATACCTTGGCCAGAATTTTAAGGTCAGTATTGATGAGCCATATGGGACGATAATTGCCGCATATCTCTGCATCTTTGCCGGGTTTTGGGATGACAGTAATGTGCGCGGTGTTGGTATGTGGGTCTAGGGGTGCCCCAGTGGCCAAAGCATTAAAAAAAGTCACCATGTGTGGACCCAAGGTGTCAAAGAATTTACTATAATATAGCGGAGTGAAGCCGTCCGGGCCTGGGCACTTACCTTTTGGGAGGGAATTGATCACCCTACCTATCTCCTCCAGACTGATTGGCGAATCGAGACCAGCCCTATGCTCGGCAGAGAGTCTCAGCTTCAAATGCTCATCTAGATAGGTCGCCATACTAGATAGAGTCGGCCCATCAGGGCCCTCACCCCCCTGCAGGTTGTAAAGCTTACTGTAGTACTCTGAGAAACAGCGGGTGATGTCTTTTGTGAGGTAGTGCAGGTTGCCAGAGGCATCCCGTAGCCTGGGGATGTGCATAGCAGAACGTTTGGCCCTAAGCGCCCTAGCAAGCAGTTTCCCGGGTTTATCCCCGAGCTCGTAAAAATGCCTTCTGGTGAGAAGGAAATTCCTCTTAACCCTAGAGTCCAGGAGGGAAGAGAGGCGGGTACGTAAGGCCTGAAGCTGTTCCAGAACGTCAGGAGCTAGGGTGAGCTTGTGTCTGAGTTCGAGATCGGCTATTTGGCACGTTAATGTCATCAGGGACAAGTGGTCCAAGCGCTTAAGCTTGGCGCCCATTTGAATCAGATGGCCCCGAATCACCGCCTTGTGGGCCTCCCAGACCGTCGGAGCAGGGGTACTGCAGGAGGAGTTATCAGAGAAATAGTTTCTGAGGTGCGCATCGAGCTCCGGAAGGAAGGTGGAATTATTGATCAGATTTGCATTAAGACGCCAACACCATACTTTGGGGGGGTGGAGGGGGAGGCGAAGAGTCACGTGTATGGGAGCATGGTCACTAAAGGTCTGAGCGCCTATAGTGGCCGAATGAAGGTACTGGAGGTGGTGATGGGATAGGAAGAGGGTATCTATACGCGTATAGCGCCTATGTGGAGGAGAGTAGAAGGTAAAATCAGAGCTGGTAGGGTGCTGGGCTCTCCACATGTCCACCAGCTGGTTGAGGAGGATCATACGCAGACAACGTTTTAATGTCATTTTAAGATCCCTAACAAAAAAAGAAATGATAATGTGATATTTCGCAGAACCTTTGTTTGACTGTAAAAAGTTGTTTTTTTACTTGTTCGAAGAAAGATTAAAAAATCTTTGTCCATACATTTTCGCAGGGGTGTATTTAGTTCTTGCCGTGCGTAAAGGGCTAGGGTCCCACGTTGAGAGGGGCAGCAACCCACCACCACATGCTGTGACTGAGGAAGATGAGGTCTTCCAGCACAGATCTCTTTCATATGCATATGATAAGATCTATTTTATTTTAAAAGATTTCTATTAGCACTGAGCATAGCACAGGTCTGGGTCATACATCGGCCAGGAATTTAAACATGCATGGGATAAGCATAAACCTATCCTAAATATGAGAAAAGGACTGATTACATTTTGATTCATTAAAGTAGGGGAAAAAATCAGATGGGCTATATGGTTCTTATTGTATTCAAATTCTATGTTTGTATATTTTAACCTGTATGCTGCAAACTGGTGGCAGAATAAAATCTTAAACTGATATGCATATTAAATGAGACAAAAAAACCCTGGCACTTTAAACTGGGCGGGCACCAAATGACATAAGTGCTCACTGCAGTATCCGATCTGATGCTGGAGTATTGGCATTCTGGGGTGCTGGCATTCTGCAGCCAACTTGGCATTTCCATACCTGTTGTCATTGTTGTTGTGATATTTTGGGCGACTTTTTTGGTTCAAACACCACATTGAGCTGATTCTTTATGCTCTTGATGCTAATGAAGTCTGGTCCTCCATAGATATTCATCAGTCAAAGTTTTAAATTGGGTAATTAAGACAGAGCTACTCTATTGTGCTAACATGCAGCCACCTGAAAATATAATATTGTGCAAAAACTAGAACTGTTAAAAAATATATATATATTTTGAAAACATAATTTTAATCTGGTTCTAGCAATACTTTAACAGTTCACTACCCTGAGAACGTCATAGGCAGCATGTACCCATCCGACTCTACTACGTCTAGATTGCACAGAATTCCCAAAACCTATAGCACATATACTGACAAAATACAGGGTGTTCTGATTTTGAGATTCGTGTTAATCCCTATCGTTGGCAGTGGCACCTTTTCATTACTACAGCCTCCTTATATTTGTCATAACATTTGAAGTCCCAGCTTCCCCACCTAATATTGTATTTGTCTTTTATTCTCTCTGCCTCTTTGTGTCCTCCTACCTGCTCATTAACAGTTTCTTGTGTGCTGGTGAGCTTTTATTGTTCTGCACTGTGATCTTTTGAGATACATAGAATAAAAAAACCAAAATCACAATATTGAATGCGTTACCAAACTTCCTTTCAGTTTTCCGTTCTATATTAGGGAAGATATTATAATTCCATTCAGTAGGTAAATGACTCAAACTTATTGACTGCAACAAAAAAAACAGGTCAATCAGAAGTTAATTAGTCATCAAATGTATCACATAATTACAATGTATCTTATAAGCATGGTTGTGGTATAAGGAGTATAAGGAGTAAGGTCTAACCGAAAAACCTTTTTCTTAAAAAAGGTCCAGTGGAGACCTGGGAGAAATCACTTAACTAATTTAAGGTATGCTTAATCATGATGGTATGCGCAAGAAAGTTGGTACGTCCAAGAGAATTACTCTATATTTATAGCACAGAAAATCCCTGCAGAAATATTAATTATGAATGGAGTGTCTGTCTCAAAAAGTTTATATAGATTATACATGTGAAAGGGTGTCAAAAGAAAGCACCATTTGTCCTTAAAAACACAACATATAATTTGAGTATAATAAATATTAGTGAAACCATGGCTGAATCAACATATGGCTAAAATGACAAAAAAGCTCCTGTCTTCAGTTAAATCTCTCAATTCATGAAGGTCATTACAATAATTTTATACTGACATTTTACTTAAAATGCTACTTGCATATTTATTGTTTAAGATACTTTGCAAATATTTTTTATTTACAGTTTATCTTATTAATGAACTCATTTTTAAAATCCTCACGTAATTTTTGAATGTGATCTGCATTTTGTTTAAAATCAAGATCAAGACTATTGGAACCGGTATTCAACCCACCTTTAACAAGAGGAGCATCAATACCATTACTTTCCACTTACCACCTTAGGAAACAGGGACAATTACTTTATTAAATGTGTGTAAAACAGAAAACAGTGTGTATTAAAATCTTGTGGTATTGTGTTCCATACAAAACGTCTACTACTTGACATTATGCACATAGTATTCCAATTCTAGCCATGCCCATGTGGCTATAATTTCACCTTTCCATGCCCTGCTTTTAAGCAATCTAGATAATTGGAGAGAAAAAAAAGATCTTAATGTTTATTTATTGCTGCTTAAGTGATTAATGGATATAAATACAATATTATACTTGAATTGTGGAGTATGAAGGGGTTGTTTTAGTTCAACAGACACTTCTAAAGCGTATCATTAATATGTCATAATGCAATTGCATTACAATTGCATAACCCTTATTTAACATTGTTTGAAGTATACACAGCCACAATTCACAATGTCATGTTTCTAAATTAGTGGTAGATGTAGCCTGGTGTAACCACAGACACAATGAAAAATTGATTTTAGAACTGATAGCGCTATGGGATTAGAGACATCATGACTTGATTATGTAGTTTTAAGGTTAAAGGAGCAAACATTCCCATTTTCCTTGTGGTTTCCGTGTCTTATTTTTTTCAGGATCATTGTTAGGCTCCCCTGTAGTACATGGACTTCTGCCAAGATATATTTTCTTTGAATTAGGGGATTCACCCATTTAGATTGATAAATGCCCAGACAAGTAAATCACAACGTTTAAAATAGATTGGAAAAGCTAGCGAAAGCAGGGTTCCCTTCTCTTTTATTAGCAGTATGTCTTAACATGTGTTAAAGTTATTATTATCTTTTATTTCTATAGTGACAGCAATGTAAGCATCGCTTCTTACAGAACATACATTTCAAGGGTATAACAAAACTAGAATACCGCTGTGAGGTCCGCTGTTGCTCTATAAATGCGATGTAATGCAAAAAAATAATAATAATTCAAAAGAAAATATACATCAGTTTCTGCCAAGTCACTTAAAATGTATACATTTGTAGCAAGTGTGGTGATGTGAGTATCTGAGTATTATTGGGGTAGTGATACTTTTCAGTGATACTGTTCAGATACAAATTAGTAATCCATGTTATGCACAATTTAACAAGTGGTAACATGTTTCCCCCATATACGTGCTACAATAGGTTATCTAGATTCCCTATTCTCTCCTCCCTTGGAGGCTTCTGAAATATTCTAGCAGCAGCCTGATAATCTAAATGTGAATGCCTTTATGAATTTTAGGTTGTGCACTGTCCTATTTTTGTATAGGAAAATATATATATATTTGCAGGTTCTGACCAAACTTTAGGGTTGAGCAGTCCCTCCTGCCACACAGTTGCCTCATTAATGGTGTCCAGAGAAGGCTTTAAATAGCTTGAGAGTCTCTTTAGGGTTAAAACTGGGAGCAGTCCCACCGATTCAGCTCCTTGGTAAGCAATATAGCTGTGAAACATTAGATAGGATTCGCCAAACTTGGGGTACTTGGATGAAGCGGCGGTTTAACCAATATATTCATAAATTCATGCTCCACACCTACAACTCTGCCCTCTCTCTCACCAAACAGCTCTACTTCTCCACTCTCATATCCTCTCTTTCTTCCAACCCACGACGCCTTTTTTCTACTTTCAACTCCCTTCTCTGTCCCTCCACACCCACACCACAAACCTCTCTCACTGCCCAAGATCTTGCTACCCACTTCAAAGAGAAGATCGAGACTATTAGAAAAGACCTCTCTTCCTTACAACTCCCTCCTACACCACTCAACACCACTCTCTCCACTCCTACTATACTAACTGCCTTTTCCCCTACAACCGAAGAAGAGATAGCCACTCTTCTTTCTTCCTCTCACCCAACAACCTGTCCCCTTGACCCCATCCCTTCACACCTTACAAAGTCTCTATATCCATCCCTTGGTCCATCACTTACCCACCTATTTAATCTTTCTCTATCATCTGGAACTGTACCATCTGCCTTCAAGCATGCGCTAATCACACCAATTCTAAAGAATCCTTCCTCAGATCCCGTCTGTTTGTCTAACTACCGCCCTATCTCTCTGCTTCCTTTTACCTCTAAGCTGCTTGAACGGATTGTGTACAACCGCCTCATTAACTTCCTCTCCTCTAATTCCCTCCTTGACCCTCTACAGTCTGGTTTCAAACCCCTTCACTCTACTGAAACAGCTCTAACAAAAGTCTCCAATGACTTGCTCTCTGCCAAAGCAAAAGGTCACTACTCTATTCTAATTCTACTGGATCTCTCTGCTGCTTTCGATACTGTTGATCACCACCTTCTTCTAGACTCACTTGCTTCTATAGGCATTCGAGATACAGCTCTCTCCTGGATCTCCTCATATCTGTCTAACCGTTCCTTCTCTGTCAACTTCTCTGGCAAGACATCATCGTCCCTTCCACTTTCGGTTGGTGTCCCCCAAGGTTCAGTCCTTGGCCCTCTGCTGTTCTCTCTTTATACTTCATCTCTTGGCAAACTAATCAACTCATTTGGCCTCCAGTATCACCTATATGCAGATGATACCCAAATCTACTTGTCTTCTCCTGATCTCTCTCCATCTCTCCTGTCCCGTATTACCAATTGCTTGTCTGTTATTTCTTCATGGATGTCACAACACTACCTGAAACTTAATCTTTCTAAAACTGAACTCATTATCTTCCCTCCCTCCATCTCCACTCCACTACCTGAATTCTCTATCACCATTAACAACACGACTATCTCTCCTACTAACCAGGCCCGATGCCTTGGGGTCATCCTTGACTCAAACCTCTCCTTCATCCCTCACATTCAGTCCCTCGCCAGATCCTGCCGCTTGCACCTAAAAAACATCTCTCGTATCCGCCCATTCCTCACCCAAGAATCCACAAAAACCCTGGTTCATTCCCTTATCATTTCCCGTCTTGACTACTGCAACACTCTTCTGGTTGGCACTCCACTGTCTCGACTCTCTCCTCTACAGTCTATCCTTAATGCGGCTGCTAGGCTCATCTTCCTTGCACGTCGCTCCTCTTCTGCTTCCCCCCTCTGTGAAACCCTCCACTGGCTCCCAATTACCTTTAGAATTAAATTTAAGATCCTGGTACTGACATATAAGGCCATCCATAATACTGCTCCTCCGTACATTTCTGACCTCATTAGCAAATACTCTCCTACTCGATCCCTACGTTCCTCCCATGGGCTAAGGCTCTCCTCCTCACTCATCACCTCTTCCTTTTCCCGTCTACAAGATTTCACTCGAGCTGCCCCATATCTCTGGAATCTTCTCCCAAGGAACCTTCAGCATTCTCCCTCCCTCCCAACATTCAAGAAACATCTAAAAACCCACTTCTTCAGAGAAGCCGCACCATCTTAGCTGCTAGAACTTCCTTGTCATCGATACAACCCCCACAATACCTCTCACCCTTTCTCTATGCCTTATGTTTGTCACCCCATTTCCCTCTAGATTGTAAGCTTGCGAGCAGGGCTCTCTCCACCAAATGTATCGGTTTGTCTTAGTCTGTCAATTCTTGTCTTGTCATATCCCTTGAATTTATGTATTGTATTAAGCGCTGCGTAAACGGTTGGCGCTATATAAATAAAGGATAATAATAATAATAATAATAATATATGGCCATATTGTGTGACGGAATCCCCAATATTTACGCCTTATATTGTATTTTGAATGTATTCGCTGGCTATGTGCTGAATTCCTGTTTTTGTGGGCTTCTGTATTAAAATGCCTGAGACTTTCTGTAGTCTAGCCAATATTGTACATTCCTGTGTTGCCACTTAAAGCTCAATTGCACATTAGCCTCATATTTTAGCATGCATTTGGCCCTGATGTGCCACAGACAACAGTCATACGGAATGAACATCTCACAGTGAAACACCTCTTATTTAGCAAACAAACTGAAATTAATGCTACAAACAGCGTTTACCTCATAAAATTATGACATCAAAACATGTTACCCAAATAGCATTTTTTTACTACTTGTGTCTCTATACTTAAAGACACCTGTGTTGATTTTGAGCTAATAGAGGCCTAATGTATTTCACAGAAGCACAGAGCCTTCAATGTTCTCGTGTGACCTTACAGCTATTAAAATATATCATTAAATCTGATCTCACAAGTGGAAATTAATAGGACATTTCTACAGCAAAATAAATAAAATTTATCTGTCAGATCCACTGTTTCTTACAGACATCTGGTGTTAATAATGACAATCAATCTGTTCAAAACTCCTCATTTGCTGATTAACAAGTGTGAAAAAATGTCTTATTCGGTTCAAAAGCTGTGATGGTAGCAGTAATTATTTTTCTTCAAAGTAAGATCCTTTGTGCAGAGGCGGGTGCATGTCACCATGGCACGCCATGTAACGGAGGCCAAATCCATTGGGACCTATAAGTCCTAATATTTTTATTAGCAATTAATGGTAAAGTATGTTTTTTTGCAGCAACCTCTGGGCATCCCTACCTCCAATCAAACCAGTAGGTATGAGGGAGTACGTTGTATATGGCATGTGGGGGCTGACTTGGCGAGGAGGGTCGAAGCTCCATAGGGGTTTTTCTAAAGGGGAGCAAGGCCTGCAATCTACATACACAGGGTGTTGCCTCAGCAGCCATGACTATTTCAAATTGTTTGGGAGGGTCAGAGCCTCTGGCGGGTAGTAAGCAGGCTGAGAATAACTCTGTGAGGTTGGCGAATACTGGGAGAGGGGAATTTTATGTGTGCATCGAGTCACACTTAAAGCAAGAGGTCAGAAAAAACCATTGGAGTTGCATTGTTTTCCTTTGTGAGTTGGGTTCAACAGTGTGAGATTCCGGTACATTTAATCTGAGGATGGGGCAGCCAAAAGAGGCTACGAACCCAGCAAAGTAATGGCTTGACTTCCAAGGTATGCACTGGGATAGGTGTCCATGGAGGTGTCCTGTCGTATGAGGTTACATAGGGTGCCATGGGTAGTGCTACTTCATGTGGATGGTAAGGATTTCTGCCATACTCCCATTAGAGTACTCATTTCAAACATGAAAGCCAATGTTTTGGTCCGCTTATCCTCGGACAATTTTTGTATGGTCTGAGATTGTTACATGGGTGAGATTCATATGCAAGAATGTGCTTTTAAGTTAGTCTTTAGTGTATTTACTGGATGATGTTTGGTAAAGTTTGCTTAACCACAAATGTGTGTTACATTGCCCAGACAAACACAGTGGTTCGGATTTGCAGTATGAAAGCATGTTGAATTTTGTAAACATCAGTGGTTATAGATATCAGTTTTAACGAGTTAAAAGATGTAACAGAGCTTGTTATGAGTTTCACAGTGCAGATGAGTCCTTAGTCTGCACCACAGAGAAGTTTCATTAAAAGCTGACATTAGTAAAGAAAAATTATGTTTAATACTTCTGTTTGTGTATCATTTGCAAGAGAGGGACCTTGGCGCTACTTATGTCAAGATTCACGTTATTGTATTTATGCAAGTTACTGTATTAACTGTTTATTTGACATACCGTATTGGCTCGGATATAGGCCGCCCCCTTGTATAGGCCGCCCCCTAAAAGTTTGGTGCTTTTTTAAAGACATTTTTTTTTTAATAGACATGCTGCCACTCTGTCTCCCCCCCCCACCCGAGATATGCTGCCACTCTGTCCCCCCCGAGATATGCTGCCACTGTCCCCCCCGAGATATGCTGCCACTGTCCCCCCCGAGATATGCTGCCACTGTCCCCCCCGAGATATGCTGCCACTGTCCTCCCCCCCGAGATATGCTGCCACTGTCTCCCCCCCGAGATATGCTGCCACTGTCCCCCCCGAGATATGCTGCCGCTGTCCTCCCCCCGAGATATGCTGCCACTGTCCTCCTCCTCCTCCTCCTCCCCCGAGATATGCTGCCACTCTGCCCCCCCCCATGTGGTGACATAAGTATTGTTGTCAATGTTTTAGCCAGTTGAACTCTTCCTGTATTACATGTCTTTTGATATGTTAACGAGGGCACACCTACAGTGATTCAATATGCCTGTGGAATGAAAAATCTTAGTTCAGTTTCTCTCTGCCCACCATCCTGCATGGATGGGGTAATCGGTGGTGTGCTGGGTTATGTTGGACCTTTAGGTTGCAGGTTAGTCTTGGAAAGTGTTGCATTGTATGTTGGGCTGTCACTCATTTATTGTATGTTACTGTGTTTCTGTCTCTTATTAAATATCTGTTAAATGTAGACGAACCTTTGTGTTATATTTTTATATTTGGTTTAAACACCACATTTGGCGACCACGAATATCAGACTTCTACAGCAGATATTTATGAGGCCAGTGACTAAATTGCATTTTTAGTGCACAGCGCAACTGCAGTGCAGCATTTTTACAAGACAGGGGTGGAATTACTGATTTCAATATATATGTATATATATTTTGCATAATCTTGGTGTTTCAAGGTTTCTTGTTTGTTTGAAATCTTGGCCTGATTTGTGTATGAGGCCTGGTGATAGTAAGACAGTATCCCTCACGGTGGAGATATCTTCAACATCTTTATTGCAAATGGTTTCTTATTTCGTTCTTACATTTGTGCATAATTTTAGTAGCAATTTTATTTGTAATTTTTTCTTTATACACCAGTTTTAATATCTTTGCCATTGATCGTGAGGTAGGCCTGGTGCATGTGTGAGGCCTAGTTGAATACAAAAAACCCTTTGCCTCATGGTGAATTGAATTATGTGTGTGGGGGGGTTTTGTTTGGTTTTCTCACCATTTTCTTTGTTTCTCATTTCAGGATAGGCCATCAAAGGGGAACTTTTCTGTATTCGCCTTAGTTAACATATAAGCATTGTTACCATTGTCTGCACTATTTAAAGGGGGTTTGAATTTGTTTTTGAAGATTAACAGTTTTACAATGGCATTCCCAGGTGCTAACTATTTTTCTGTAGAAGTGCACAATTATTTTAGAAATTATATTCAAAAGCATAATGGTCCATACATGCTCCCAGAACCAATAGATTCAAACTGTGGGAAATATGAAGGATTTATGGATGTTTTAACAAACATTATTAAAGTAAAGCTAAGTGCTAAGAAAAGAAAAAGTTTAATTGCACAATCTGTACTGTCTACAATTGGAGGTTTGGCAGACATGGTACAGAAATTAAAAAAAGAGAATATGGAATTAGCAGGCAAAATGGAGGAAGCACAAAATAAAAAGGACTGCATTATGATAGCTGCCTTAAAGACCACCACTATCGTGGATAACTTACAAAAGGAATTAAAAGACATAGAGGAACAGAGGGATGCATATTTGGTTAAAATCACTGAACACCAGAACATGGTAATGGAGTATAAAAATAAAATAAAACCTGAAAACCCAAGGGAAGATTTACATAATAGCCCAAAACTTAATCTTCCACAAGCCCCAATAATTGTCTCAGAAAATTTTAATGTGCAACAAATGCCAATAGGTTTTTCTACTCAGACACGTCCTTTGTCTATGGCTGAGAAGGATAGTTTCCAAAAATGGTGGGGAAACATGCCAACCAATGGTTTTAACAATTTTACACATTGGTTTCAGAGGGGAGCAGAAAGAGCTAGTAAAGGAGGCCCTAAATTAGAGGAATGGACGGAGCTGTTAGAGTATGCTATGGGCCCCATAGCTAGTCTTTTACTGGGATTTAATGACAGTGTGTCTAAACAGGCAGGAAGAATTGCAGCAAAACAATTCTATTTACTCAGTGTAGAAAAAGAATTGGCTAATATTACAATGAAACAAACAGATGGTCCTAGAGAGGTAGCTCAGCGAATATTATTCTGGTCTACACTACGCCAGCCACAGCAGCCAATGGTGTTGGGTTCACCAGCACATATATCCAGAGTGTTGGATGCTCTACCCCATGAATGTCAGGAGTTTGTGAGGCTGTTTGACCAAAGGCCCACAGACCTAGAACTGCTGCTAACTAGAGCAGACAAGTGGTGGATTGATCATCTTCACACTGAACATGTGTTTGTTGTCTCAGCAGTGAGACGGTTTCAAAGAGAACCTAGAGATTTGATATGCAAGGAGAATAATTGGAGAAATCGGCAATGGGAGGAGCTTCAGGGAAACAGACATAGATTTAGTCAGAATTGGAGGAGGAAATTAGGAAATAATTGGAGAAACCAGAGATTTGGAGACTGTAATAATAATGGAAGAATCAGGGAGACTGGTAACTGGAGGAGAAATGAAAAGGAAGATAAGTTTAAAAATCTGAGATGGGAAGAGCCAGAGAAAGACATTAGATACTGGGGAAGTTATAATTGGAATACCAAAAGAAGGATAGGTAATCATTTAGGGAAACAGAGATGGGATGAGCCACAAAGGTACAACTACTACTGGCAAGATAATAACTGGGACACTAAAAGAGATAGAGAGGGTAACTGGAGAAATCAGAAATGGGGGGATCCTCGGGAAAACAGCACTAGGCAAAATGATAATTGGAGGAGGAAAGAAGGGGTGAATAACTATAGGGAACCAAGACAACAAACTGAGAGAATGAGGGGTGGTGTAGAAACATTGGGAGAACAGGCTAGGGAGTTAAGAAGGGGGATCAAGAAACAGGAAGAAGAGCATAAGAAGTCAGAATTATTGGCAGTTCCTGCATCTGACTTAGACGATGGATTATCTGATTGTTCCTCCAGCTCAGGGTCACAAAGTTATATGAGTGAAGTATTGCCTGGTTGTGAAGGATATTCTGAAGAACAATCTCCACAATACAGAACAAACCCAGCAGATCAACTTCTCTTTGGGTCTCAACCTAGACACTAACCCTGCCATCAACCCCACCCTACCCCACAACAATTATTTTTTGATCTTACAGGACATCTCAGAGCTTAAGAGACAGTGGTGATGGACCAGTGGATAAGTATACACTGTATCAAATTGTATTATTGTAAAGAGAAGAAAATCATGGTTTAGGTTAAATGTTAAAAGTTTTTTTAAAGGGGGCGAGTGGGATGCTGAAATACATGTTCATCCCAACATAAAGTAATTAGTTACTGGAAAAACTGAGGAGAATGTGTTCTGGCAATAGTTTATTTCGATGGCCAAAAGAGGGATTGCCAAAAAGACAATATAACTTTTTGATTTTAATATTTATTTTATTCTTTTAAATCCATAGAACCATGAAAGAGCTTACAGCTATAATCCTGGACCACCACTTCATTACCATCACTTCATTTAATTTATGCCTATGCTTTGTATAATAAATGTACTGTAATTTGTGGGTCACGGGTATTGTAAAATACATTGCAGGAAAACTCATGTCGCTGAGGGAATTTATTCCGGAGGGACGGTGGGCTGAATTTTTACCTATAAGGTTTTTTTTGCTCCCACTGGGTTTTCTTGCATTTGGGTAGGGGGAAGTATTTAAGATTGTAATGTAAATTTGTTGATATATGCATGTTTTAATGTAAAGTGACAGTCCTAGGTCAATTGCAGAAAAACTTACGTCGCTGAGGGAATTTATTCCGGAGGGACGGTGGGCTGAATTTTTACCCAAAGGGTTTTTCGCTCCCACTAGGCTTTCTGCATTAGAGGGGGGATACTTAGAAAATGTGCAACACAGGAGAAAATAAAGTGGGGGAATGTGGTGACATAAGTATTGTTGTCAATGTTTTAGCCAGTTGAACTCTTCCTGTATTACATGTCTTTTGATATGTTAACGAGGGCACACCTACAGTGATTCAATATGCCTGTGGAATGAAAAATCTTAGTTCAGTTTCTCTCTGCCCACCATCCTGCATGGATGGGGTAATCGGTGGTGTGCTGGGTTATGTTGGACCTTTAGGTTGCAGGTTAGTCTTGGAAAGTGTTGCATTGTATGTTGGGCTGTCACTCATTTATTGTATGTTACTGTGTTTCTGTCTCTTATTAAATATCTGTTAAATGTAGACGAACCTTTGTGTTATATTTTTATATTTGGTTTAAACACCACACCCCACTTACCAGAGCAGACTCCTGGGTGTCTTACGGGGCCGGCGGGGGACATCTACGAAATACGCGTATACAACTTCCGGTGCCGGGACTCAGCGGATGTGCCGGCACCGGAAGTTGTATACGCGTATTGCGTAGGTGTCCCCCGCCGGGTCTGATAAGTCTTGATTCTAGCTTTAACATTCATATGGCAGGGTCAGACTTTGGCATAAACAATGTGAAAGCATGGACCCATCCTGCCTTGTATCAACGGTTCAGGCTGTCGGTGATGTAATGATGTGGGGGACATTTTCTTGGCACACTAGTACAAGTTGAATGTTTCCAGCACCTTGTAGAGAAAGTATGCGACAAAGAACGAGGGCAGTTCTGAAGGCAAAAGGGAGTCCAACCCGATAGTACCAAAGTGTACATAATACAGTGGCCAGTGAGTGTAGGTTATAGGGGAACTGTTGCTATCCTAAATTTATTAAAACTACTTATAGATTGTGATTTTGGATATTAATTTATGTGGGTAACTGTCCAAATCTTTACTCTGCCCCTTAGTACCATATATGTGGCCTTAACATGTTGTAGTAGCAGCAAATGGAGAAGATACTGCAGAGTCTCTAGCTAATTTAAAATTACAGCTCAACACTGATCATGAAGTACAAGTGCTTCATAAATAATAAAGCAGATGACGTGTTCCTTCGGTAGCTACTTCTTGATATTGACAAGTAAAGCTCAGCATTCGACAAAGCAAAATATGATTCATGCTTCATCGTAACTTAATTGTTTTCAACAATGAAAGTGTTCTTTGTTCTGCATTGTTACATAGCAAATTTAGAATAAGAAAACCACGGTCTTTTCCAATTCTCAAATTTGTCAATCCAGAAGAAGTTGAAATGTTAATCATCATTATACTAGAAAATGAACATAATGTTTCATATTCATGTATATTTAATATATTTATTATAGCTATAAAGGGCCGGACTGGTGATGAGGAGGGGACCCTGGCACTTTATTGTCCCTTCAATGATGACAAGCTGTCTCGCAAAGCAACCCTAAATCATGTACTTCCCAATCATGGTACTGTTTTCATGACAGTATGTAGTGCCTTTTTTACACCATGTGTAATCTTCTTCTTTCCAAACAATTCAACCATAGTTTCATCAATCCACAAAACATTTTTCCAATTGCGTTGTTAACCAGTTCCAATGATTCCTTCAAGCCGTTACTTTGGCTTTTTTACCTTATTGAGCATTCTGTAACCCTTTCCAGCTTTATGCAAATCAACAATCATTGATTGTAGGTCTTCTGAGATTCCTTTTTGTGGGGTATAGTTTGAGTGGGGTTTTTTTGGTCAAAGTAGCTCTAAAACACACCTCCAATCCCAATTCATTGACTCTAATTGATCCAAGAACCCAAGTGATTAGCGAGGGGTTTGTGTACTTTTTCTAACCTACGCAGTGAATGTTTTAATAATGAATTATATGGACAAGAAAAAAACAATAATCTGTGTGTTATTAGGTAAAACAGATTGCATTTGTTCATTATTGCAATTTAGATGAAGATAATCTAATATTTTAAGACAAATTTATGCATAAATGCCGGTAGTTTTAAAGGGTTCCCTTACTTTTCCCTGCTACTGTATTTACTGTTTTGTAGGGGAGTATTTCGCACCTGGGGCAGATCCTGCATGTGGCACCCCCACAGCCACCAAAAAATTAATGTTGGCAAGAATACTTATTTCACAAATTTGTGTCAATTGGGAAAACTGGAAATCTGAAAAAACAAATTATTACCTTATAAATAAATTAAGTAAGTTTAAATAAATGACGTGAACAGATATGGCACAGCATAACTCCCATCACAATATACTGAGCCAGACATTGATGGTGGTACACCGTAACTTCCATTAACATATAATGAGGGGCACCCAGGGCAGACCACCTCCTTTAACCCCCTTTAGGTACTCTACTGCTGATGGGCAGTGTATATGTGCGTGTATGGGATGGCGTGTGTAAGGGCAGTGTATATGTGTGTGCATATGGGCAGGCGTGGGTAAGGTATCATATATGTATCAAGACTGGCCATCTGAATAAGAGATGTGGGACGATTAAGGAACAGATCTCCCATCCACTTCGCATCTGCCAGTCAGCTCTACACCTCAAATGACATCCGATCCAGCGCGGCCCTGATGAGCAGAGACGCAGAGCAGTGACAGACCCAGAGGCCAGGGACAGGGAGGAAAGTAGATTAACACTCAAAATTATGAATCGGGGCATGCTGGGGGAGGGTATGAAGGGGAAATAATGCTGGGTATAGAGGGGGATGATTTGGATGCATTATGAGGTGATAATGATAGGGGTGGAAATGAAGGTGGGGAAGAACCTCTAGCAGGTCCTAATGATGATGTCATGGGACATAGTGATATTAAGATGGTCCCAATGATGATGTCATGAGACACAGTGATATTAAGAACTGCGTTTTCATATGCATCTTATTTGTGACTAATTTGTTCATCAAATATACTCTGTAAATGCATGGTTTGTCCCAATTCTGAACACAAATAAAACCTGTTCTCACATGTGCCGTTTGCACAATAATGGCACCATGAAATATGGGGCTGGTATTTCCAGGGCTGATTGTTATTCCCAGTCCGACCATGTGGACACTCATTCTGTTTTTGCAATAAAACGTTTCACCAAGCTTAAAATAAAATCCATGTCTTAAGAATAAATAAAACCTCTGTCTGCTCAGAGTACATGAAAATTACATTTGCTGCCCATTTACGAAACAGACTCAGTTTAGCTAAATACATTGGGGAGATTTATGTATTTTGTGTCGGTATGTGCACTCTGGAATGAAGAGAAAATCATAAAAACAGCTGAAAGTATTTATTTTCTTCATTTTATTTAGATTTCCCTTTCCCTATCTGTATGTATTACTAATGCTAAGTTTTATAGATAGTAAACATATTTAGCCTCTGAACAAATGAGTGTATGGTAATACATTTTTATTGGACATACTATTTAGATGCAAACTCCTTTTATCAAGTCCAAAGCAATACTGAAAGGAAAAAAAATTAAAGAAACTTATGGCAATGCATGGGCCAGGAAATATAGACTGATTCAGTAAGGTACACAGAATCCAAACTGGCCATAAATTATTTAGGCTAGGTGAAAATAATGTGTGGGTGCGAGCAAGTAATGGCATAGTTAAAGGCGAACGTTTTTTCTTTTGTTGGTGGTGGTGGATGTGTAGTCATAGTCAGTACGGTACCCCATTGTACAGTCCTATGAAATATAATGGTGCTATGTAAAACAATACATAATAATAATAATAATAATAATAATAGTGTTGCGGCCTGAAAAAGTGAACCTTTTGAACCTAAAATCCAATGTGTTCCATTGCTCGCAGCTTGACCTTGTACCAAATGGCTGGTGACATCATGCAGTCTTCTGAGCTCCAAGAGGCTTCCAGGTTGCAATGAACAGACTGAAGAGGAACATGGGTTGCTGAGTATTCATATTAAACAGAAAGATAAAAAAGTAAAAGGAAGTATCTGTAATGACTTTATAGTATTACATATCTCTACTTGCTTTATCAAAAAAATGTTTTAGCAAGGCAGTGGGAGTTGCCCTTTAAAGATGACATTTGCGTCAATGTGGGGTCAGAGTGCCATCCTCCCTATCGACCGCGCAATTCCTGGCACGGAGCTCACTCTGCTAAAACGCTTCCGATATGCCCAACTTACCCGATATGCGTCATCTATCCCGGGCAGACACCACATCTCTAGAGCGTTGACACCCTTTGAAACGCTCGCTGGCCGCGACTCGTTGCTTAGGGGTGGGGTCTCTTCGCTCTACCGTCTGTTGATGGCAGCAGACCTCTCCTCACCGCCGAGGTTTGCTGGCTCCTGGGAGGCCGCCCTGGGTGAGACTCTGACTGAACCACAGTGGGATGGGGTTTGCGCATTGGCACATAAATGCTCAATAGCAACCAGCATGCAGGAGACAGCCTACAAACTGTTGGCGATGTGGTATAGGACCCCTGTGACTCTTGCTAGGTTCTTTCCCGGCAGCGATCCCTCCTGCTGGAGATGCGACGCGGAACCCGGTACTTACCTACATCTTTGGTGGGGCTGCAGCAGTCTCCAACCATTCTGGCAAGGCGTATTTCGAGGCTCAGGGGAAGTGGTGGGTCAGTTGATTCTGCTCTCCCCGTGCCTTGCTTTTCTTCTGCATGGTGGGCCCTCACGGACCCTGGTTAAAACTACAGTGCTGCGTCATCTTCTCAATGGGGCCCGTAGCTTAATTCCATTATTCTGGAAACGCACAGAGGCCCCCTTCCCTGCGCCTTTGGGTATCCCGCGTAGAGGAGATACGAGTCATGGAGGAGCTCATTCATATGTCTAACGATAAAATGGACAAGTACACAGGTGTATGGGCGAGCTGGCTGTCTTACCTGTCGTCCGCCTCGCTGCGGGCTCTTCTCACACAACCCTGAATGCATCCGATTGCGCTTGGATCGTTCCCACCTACCTTCTTGACTTCATTGTCTATCCCCCATAACCTCACCTGATGTGTTTACCCTTGCCCTCCCCTCCCCCCCCCTTTTATTATTATTATTATTATTTTTTGTTTGTTTTTTTTTGTTTTTTTTTTGCAACGTAATCCGCTGGATCTAGTCCTTTCACCTCATGAATCGCAGTGCTCCACGGCATGTTATACCCTCACTTTATCATTGCGCCTGTGACTGATGGTTGGGCTCGTTTTGTATCACATTGTACCTGTATGTACTGCACCACTCTGTATTAACTTGGACGCTGGCGCTCCATGCAGATTCGCGGCCCGCGACATTTTCATGTTACGACACTACCTGTTCCTATTGGTTATGTATCATCGTGGTTGACTGTAGTGTATCGAATTGTAATGTTGTAACGCCAGGCAGACCATGGTGCACTGCAGAACGTTATATCCTCCTGTAATGATCACAACAATGACCTATGTTCGTGTCCACCATCGGTCACACAATGGCTGTATGTATCATGCCGTACTGTATCATGCTGGATCATCAACTCTGATGTTGCTCTCCCTCTTAACCCTTTTCTTCCTGTACCCTTCTTCGTTTGACATGTTAAAACAATAAAATTGATTTACCTAAAGATGACATTTGCGAAGGTAGCTGCACATGTCTGTGAGTTTTTTGTATATAGATGAGTGGAGTCACTATCATTGCCATCATCGCTACCATCATGTCAAGTGGGTATACACTTTTTGTATTGAAATCCATTTTAACTTTAATGATGAAATTAATTAAATAAGTCTCTGATTTTCTACCACTCTTGTGTTCATATAATAAATATGTCATCTATGTAGTTGGCAAGAAATGTGAGAAGGCAAGTTGGCACGAGGGTTCTCGTTGAGCTAGCATCTCCATTTCTGTATCTCACAAAATTCAAAATTGAAAGAAGACAGTAGCACAAAAAGATGCAAGAGAAGAAACGGAGCTGTGCAGCAAGGAGACAGGGACACTGAAGTGGTTGGTGGAGAAGGTAGGGAAACATTTAGAGAGAGTGCAAGAGTGAATGAGAATGTAAGATAACGTGAATGAGAGTGTGAGTAAGAGTGTGAAAGAGCATGAATGAGTGACAACAAATTTTATTTAGAAATGTAAAACACCCTCTGATTTTCTGTCCAGAAATGAATGGACCAAAAACTAAACCAAAAAATTGAATTGTTTTGTTTAGTGGTAGATACGTGGAACAGCCTCCTAAAGGAACTGATAGAGACTAGAACAGTGAGGGCGGAGGAAAAATAAGACAGATTTCATTTTCTAACTTCAGTAACTAAGAATGCCTGCACCAATTTGCATTCAATGAAATGTATAGAAGTCCATGTTCTTATTATTTGAACCTTTGGCCAGCTACTATGCAATGAAATTCAAATTAATCACTTATGATCCATTATGATGTTAAAAAAGCAATACAAACATAAGGTCCAACCATGTAATCGGTGCTGATACATTAACCCTGCGACCTGTGGCTATGTCAAGTTCTTTTTTTCCCTCTCTTTAATGTGATTCTGTTAGATGAAAATTGTGAGGAAAAAAAAGCAGAAACTGCATCTCTGGTTACAGAGCTATTATTTTAAAGCTGCTGTTCCAGACATAACATCAATTGCATGAATCAATTAGTATGTTATTTAATGTTAGGTAAATACGGTATGTCCATTTTATTTGCATTATTATGAATAATGCTTCTAATGATGCAGTTTTAAAAGTGTTAAAATAGAGTTTATTCACTATAGGCAGTAGCATTTGCCGACAAGTTTTGTTTCAGCTCATAGACTTTACTATACATTACAATGGTCCAACCCCAATGATCTTCTGCTTTAGGAACAGGTCCTGTAAAATGCATTGAAAAATATGTGATTTCTTCAGTCTTTTTACCAGTGGCGTAACCGCCCGTGCCAGTCCGGTCCAAGTTGAAAGGGCCCTTTATGAACAATTGTGCACCAGTACGAGGAGACAGGAACAAGTGGTCGCAGGGGTTGCCGCGGGCCCCTAGAAGCACCGGCCTTGTCGAAGTTGCGACCACTGCGACTACTTGTTGCTGTCTCCTTGTACTGGTTCACAATTGTTCATAAATGGCCCTTTCGACCTGGACAGGACTGGCACGGGTAGACAGAAACCTGTATGTTAGTATGTATGTGAGCCTGAATGTGCATACATAAAGTGCATGTGAGCATGAATGTGCATGCATAAATGCATATGAGCATAAATGCCTATGTATAAGTGTGCGTGAGCATGGATAACTATGCATAAGTGTGTGAACATGGATATGTAAGTGTTTGTGTGTGAACATGGATGTGTAAGTGGTGTGAGATGGAATGTGTGTTAGCATGAGTTGTGTGTGAGGGAGTGTGTGTCAGAATGAATGTGTACATGTGTGTTAGTGAGTATGATTTAGTGTGTGTTAGCATGTGCAATTTGTGTAAGTGTGTTTACATTTGCCATAGTATATGTTGGGGGGGCAAAAATGGCACTGATAAGCTGCTTGGAAGCAAAGGCACTCACAAGCTGCTTAGGGTTAAGGTGGCACTCACAAGCTGCTTGGTGAAGTTGGGGGGGGAGGGAAATTTTGCACTAGGGCCCTGTTTTTTCTAGTTATGCGCCTCCTCTTTACATATTGAATTATGCATTATACAGGGCCAACTCTTGCTTGAAAAACTTGCTACTTTTGGTCCTTTATAATTTATAATGAAGTGGGAGAGTTAAGACCACAACTGTCCTGGAAATAATCCTGCTAGATTCCCCTTAAATGCTGTTCTGGACAGTGCTGTGGTCACACAATAACAGTAGTGTCCTGGGTATAAGAATGCAAAGGTGCTGATTATTCATGTTAAAAAAAAAATAAAATAAAAATATATGTATATACTGTTATTTTTAATGGAATGTCAAGTCATTGAAGATAATTCTATTCCTTCAATATTTAGCCTAAAGTTACCCATGAGGATAAGGACATTTAGTGATGAAAGTTGTTTCAGCAGAAATTACATGGAGTAAAAACGATAGCACAGAGACTATTTCTGGAATGTATCATCTTCCAACACGTTGGGGTCTATTAGAGCAGAAACGGACGTTGGAGACAGAAACACCCAAAAAACAAGTAGAACTGTACTTAAGCATTGATAATGTGAGTATAATGTAAGACTAGGATCAAAACATTTCACATGAAAAAACAGCAAAACAAGAAATCAATACAGGCCCCACAAAAACCATTTAAAATCTGAAGAATAAAAATTGGGGATTCCGTCACACTACACGGCCATATGTTTCTTAACCCTCCACTATGTGAAAGTACCCCAATTTTGGTGAGTCCTATCTAGTTTCACAATACTATATTGCTTACCAAAAAGAGGGCTTTTAATTGCAGGAGAGTCCCACTGATTCAGCTCCATGGTAAGGAATATAGCCATGGAAACCTAATGCTTGTGGTGGTAATAGCGGTGACAGCAGAGTTGTGGTGCATAAAAGGGGTTTATTGTAACATAAAAAATATTTTGTTTGAATGGTAGATCACTGAGGAATGGGCAAGTGAGTTTTTATCCTCAATAGTAAATCTGAGGCATATCTCCATTAATATAAGTTTCTGCTCTATTGTAATAAATCCCATGGTCTGTAATGGAAATATTGAAGCACAGACCACAATACATAATTACAGCTGGTGAAGATGAATCACTCCTACACATATACAGTCTTTCATTGTATAAGATCCTACGCTATTAACTGTTTATCTGTGTATGTGATTTCATTTGATTTGGGTTCACTTATGCACAGCGGGAAAATAGGTTAAAAGCAAAGAGAACATACTTACAGTGTCAAATTTACGGATATTTTTGTGGCATTAGAGACATTTTGAAGCGACGATAATTGACAGACTTCAGCGTGTGGCTGTTGTCAGGAGGTAGTGTGGTGTGTAATGTAATTTACAATACTTGAAGTGAAAAGAACATTGTGACATATCAGTAATTGCTCCCGCTTCCATCAGAACTAGCTGTGCATCCACACTCTCTTTCCTTAAAGCAACTGTCATGAAACACGTGTCTAAACACTATGCAGAAAAATGGGTAAAAAGAAATTAATAGAGCAGCTGCTATGAATACTCGAAAACCCCAAAAGGGATTAAACTCCAAAATGCAAATAAAATGTATTAACTTTTTCTATTTATACTTAGCACAGGCCCAAATACAGTTACTTTTATGATGAACTATTTGTGCAGGCGCTGTTCTTAAATATTGGCTCTTTCTGAACCTTGCTTAACCTCAACATATAAATATCTGTGGAACCATATATCAATTACTAATAAAGAACTGTGGTGTGTCATTATCCTTTTAGTTTGAGAGACTGTAGAACAGAAATGTGTGATAAAAAAAGAAATAAATCTGAAGGTAATTTAACTTTACTTATCATAGAAAATGAAGATGCTCGGAAGGCTTGTTTTTTTAATGTTTTGGATAGTCTCATATACGGATACTTTTATGCAATTACTACTTACGGTTTATAGGTAATGGAGATGGAAATTGTAACCTTCTACATAATGGAATCACTTGGCAGCTTTTACAGAGATAATTAAGTTAAATTACTTACCGGTTTTACAGTTTTGTTATTGCAGAAGAAAGCATAGTCACAATAATGATGATTTTTTTTCCCATAGGAGAAATAGATCTACAAATCTTTCTAAGCACTGTTTTTAAAGTTTTTTTTTCTTTTTCAGGACCCTTAAGTAACATTTTGTTTTTCACCTTTGTGTCCTTATTCCTCTAAATACCAACTTATTTTTACACAGATATGCCTAAAATCCAATGTTTCCAACAAATATTGAAAGAGATATCATATAGCATAATAGTTATAGTATCCAGTATGCATTGGGGTCCAAGGTTGGCTTGAAGGTTCCAACATTTCCATGGGGTTTTTTGCCTATCTTTTCCTGGAAAGTATTTTTTAAGTATGAGGATGGCATATATTGTTATCTCTAGGTATACCTGGAAAGGATTTCCAGTAGATCTCAGTGTGCGCTCAGCTCTGGAATCAAAATTAGATAAAATTAACCACAGCAGAGATGGCAGCAAGTTTCAAATGTATTGGCAATTTTCCAATGGGAAAACTGACTTTTGGAAGGGGTCCTTATTGGACCATCCAGAAGTTACCATGTAATGTGAACTAAAATGAATCTTTCAGTTGCTTTTTCAGTGCTCTGGTTCATTACCCACATTAATTACATTTATTTAAATCAAGTAAAAAGTTAATCACTAGAGAAAATAATTTCAAGAAGGCAATTCCGTCCTTCCTTCTACTTCCTTGTTGCAATTAGCCTGAAAGGGCACCTACCAGAACAGCCTGAGCAGACCAAATGTCTTGTGTTTTTTATTTGCCAAAGAAAAGTTGGCATCTTTGAATACAGTTCAATTCTGCTAAAAGCAAAGATTAATTCACTGCAATACCACTGCAAGCTTTTCTCTCAGTCCTTCAGAGTTATCTTGGCTTTAAGGACGAAGGAATGGTCACAATGGGCAAAAGTATATACCGTATTTGCTCGATTATAAGACGACCCTGATTATAAGACGACCCCCCAAAATCTGAATATTAACTTAGGAAAAAAGAAAAAGCCTGAATATAAGACGACCCCAAAGGAAAAAAGTTTTACCAGTAAATGTTAATTCATGTAAACTATTTTTTTTAATAAAAGCTATGATTGAGAAAAATATTTTTTTTGTTTTTATTTCTTGTATTTTCCAGCCTGTCCCCCAGTTACGCACATCTGCCCCCAGGCTTGCCACACCAATATGGCACTGTGGCCCATGATATGCCTTTTAACCCTCTATATGCCACTGTGCCCCATGGTATGCCTTTTGACCCCCTATGTGCCACTCTGCCTCCAGAAATGCCTTATACCCCTATATCCCATTCTGGCATTTAGGGGGTTAAAATGCATATTATGGGGCAGAGTGGCATATAGGGAGGTATAAGGCATTTCAGGAGGCAGAGTGGCATTAAGGGAGTTAGAAGGCATTGTATAGAGCACTCTGCCTCCAGAAATGCCTTATACCCCTATATGCCACTCTGGCATTTAGGGGGTTAAAAGGCATATTATGGGGCAGAGTGGCATATAGGGAGGTATAAGGCATTTCAGGAGGCAGAGTGCTCTATTAAATGCCCCCTTAACGCCACTCCAGAAATGCCCTATGCCCCCATTTAACTAACACACACACACACACTCTCTCCCCCCCCTCCCCTCCCCTCTCCTCTCTCCTCTCTCCCCTCTCAGCCCTCTCTTACCGGTGCTTCCAGCCGGGGCAGCGGGTTGACGTCGCCTTCTGCTGCAGCCGGAAGGAGGTGGAGTTGGCAGCGGGGGTTTGTATGCGTCCGTCGCGTATACTTTCCCCGGCTGTCAGAGATCAGAGATCTCTGACAGTCGGGGAAGGTCTACGCGACGGACGCAGACAACCCCCGCTGCTAGCCACACCTCCTTCCGGCTGCAGCGGACGTTGTCTACGCGGATCGCGTAGACGTCAACCCGCTGCCCCGGCAATACAGCAGGAAGCACCGGTAAGTGTGTGTATGATGGGGGGGGGGGGTGAGACAGGAGGATCCAGGTCCCCTGCAGCGGTGCGGGGGATCTGGATCTTAGTCTCCTAATCAGACTCTATTTGAGGTCTGATTAGAAGACGACCCCGATTAGAAGACGAGGGGTATTTTTCAGAGCATTTGCTCTGAAAAAAACCTCGTCTTATAATCGAGCAAATACGGTATATAGGTATGTTACATGTCATGTAATGTGATAAAAGTCAAGGGAACTTGTTGGGCAAGGGTCTCAAAGCTGTCCTACTTATAGTTAATGAAAGACACATTTTAAAGACAACATGCCCAATGCATAGTATTGCGTCTCAACCATACCACATTGACTTAAAACTATGTAAAACACAAAAGGGAACATAGAAAATTACTCATTACACTGGATGCCTAGGACAAAGATTTTATTTGGTTTCACAGTTGTGATAAAAGATGTTAGCTAGATCTCTAGTACTAGGCCTCAGCAGGTATGGGCCAACATTCTTATTTAATTAAAAGTATATCAATAAAAAAGCTATAATTCCCTTTAAATGTTGTTCTTATTTTACAATATTTTTCACATTTTACAGCCCAGGCTTTCTGTGTGCTAGGGGCAGGGTCCGAAGCCGCCGCCGCGGGGTCCGAAGCCGCCCCCTCTGCACCTAAATTAAAACATGTTTTCATTTATGTCCCGGGCAGGGGCGCCGAGCAGTCGCTTGTGAAGTTTTCAGCAACCGCTCGGCGCCCCTCACTCTCCGTGACTCCATCGCGGTGCCGCGTTTTATGCTGAGTGCCATAATATTCCGGCGCTCAGCTGTGAAGCGCGCACCACGGGAAGGCGGACGCCTCCCGCTCCCGCCGCAGGACTCAACAAGGTAAGTAAGGGGAAGGGGCAGAGGGGGGGGTCAGTAAGAAGGGGGGGGTCAGTGACAAGGGGTAGAGGTGGTAGATAGTGATACAGGGGGATAGATAGTGAGAAAGGGGAGTTTTGTTACAAGTTTTTATTCCTTTCTTTTTTGGGGATGGGGGGGCGCGAGAGGAGTAGTCCGCACAGGGCGCCAGAACACCTAAGGCCGGCTCTGGCTAGGGGCACCTTCTGGCCCGGGAGGCAAGTAAAGCCAAGTGGCCCCATCAGACCCTTGCCCTCAACATACGCACTGGCACACATATGTACACGTACACATATGCTTATACATATTTATATTAACATACAATTACCCATACACTTACTCATACACTCATGCTATCACACCACTTACACATACATATCTATGCTAGCACCAGGGCCGGCCCTACAATGGAGCCGACTGGGGCAATTGCCCCAGGCGGCACTTCAGAAGGGGCGGCACTTTGCCGCCCCAAGCAGTTTTTTTTTTTGTTTTTTTTGAAGCGGAGGAGAGAGAGAGGGGCACCGAGTGGTTTTCGCTTACCCGCTCAGCGCCCCTCTCTCTCTCCTCTGCGGCGAGTTTCCCTGTTCGGTCTCTGTGCCGGCTTGTAATGCAGAGCGCCGGAAGTGACGTGAATTTCCGGCGCTCAGCATTACAAGCCGGCACCGTGGCAGCACAGGGAGACTCGCCGCAGGACTGTTTAAGGGTAAGTACCGGTGGGGGGCGGGTAGATAATGCCGCCCCCCCTCGGCGGGGGGCGGCATTTTAAACTTCGCCCCAGGCGGCGTTAAGTCTTCGGCCGGCCCTGGCTAGCACACATACACTTTCACACATACAAATCCATGCTAATACACAAACATGTACACATCAATGCTAAAACACAATCGCTGACACATGTAAATTCATGCTAACGCTTACAGAACACAAACACATCCATGCCAATACACCAACACTTACAGCTTCATTCTCACTCATACAGATTGATGGTTACAAACACTTACACATCCATGTTAACACACAGACTTATACATACACAGATTTATACACACATGTAGTCTGTATGTACATACATTTGTGAAAAAATTGGTCGTTCTGAAGAGCTCAGTGAATTCAAGCATGGCACTGTGATAGGATGCCGCCTTTGCAATTAGTTAGTTTGTGAAATTTCATCCCTGCTACATATTCCACGACCAACTCTAAGTGGTGCTCTGCTGATTCCATAGCTGAAGAGTTCCAAACTTCTACTAGCATTAATATCAGCACAAAAACTATGCGACTGGAGCTTTAAGTAATGGGTTTCCATGGTCAAACACCTTCATGCAAGCCTCACATGACCAAGTACAATGCCAAGTGCCGAATCAAGTTGTGTAAAGAACGCCGCCACTAGACTCTGGAGCAGTGGAAACGTGTTCTGTGGAGAGATAGATCACACATTCTCTGTATGGCAGGTTAAAGGGCGAGTCTGGGTTTGGCAGATGCCAGGAGAACATTACCTGCCTGACCGCATTGTGCCAACTGTATAGTTTGGTGGAGGAGGGATAATGGTATGCGAGTCGAGCCCCTTACTTCCAGAGAAAGGAAATCTTAATGCTTCAGCATTCCAAGACATTTTGGA